>JAVXUO010000488.1:0-85436 GCA_033065855.1 Escallonia rubra
GGATTGTTGTGATGTGGATGATATAACATGTGCTGATGCTGAGATTTTGTGATGCAGAGGATGAGAGAGAGTTTGATTATGCTCAAGGGGGAGATAAGGGTCCCGGACGGTGGGGAGAGCTGAAGAAAGAATGGACGGCGTGTAAGAACGGAGAGATGCAGTCTCCGGTTGATATGTCGAATCGGAGGGTGGAAATAATCCGCGGGCCGGAGAAGCTGAAGAGGAATTACAAGCCCTGCAATGCAACTGTCAAGAACAGAGGCCATGATATAACGGTAAGAAGAATACAACATAATGATTTCTTTATTTATTTAATTTTTTTTTTTTGGGGACGGTAAGTGGTATCCTCGGGCAGCTTTAATGTCAAACTAAATCCCCCCTCTCGCCGATCTTAAGGACACACCCCACACATCGGTCTGATGCGTTGAGAGGAATATTTTTCTTTTGAGTGATGCCCCCAAGGTTTAAACCCAAAAAGTCAAAGTAAACAAGTTTCCTTGACCATCAGGCCAACTCCTTAAGGTTCGAATACATCGTTTGTTGCATTGCAGTGCACTCTCAGTCCTACCATGGTCATTTAGGCTCAGAGCACAATACTAATGTTGGCAACCTTGGACATTGCAAATTCATGGAACCCCAAGATATTTTAAAACTTGGACATGTCTAAAATGTACAGATATACGTAGTTAAATACGGATTTATGATATTTCGCGAAGCTCTTGAGTTCAGTTGTTATTTGTTTAACGTATGCTCTACTGGCACCCACGCATCGTCAATTAGCACGCCTTTCGGTATCATTTAGTGGTTAGAGATTGTCTGTAGCCTTATTAATAGTTTAGTGGCCGGCAAGGGTCTTTATTTTTTTTTGCTACTATGATGGCCCATGTACTGTTATTTTAGTAACTTTTTACACCTTTATGCTGTGCTATAAGTATACATCAATTGACTTATAACGATTATGAATCAGAATAATGTAGCTATTCGCTGTTATTCACTGTCTTTAAAGTTGAGAACTATATGAAGTTATATTTACTTTTATTATGCCATTTTATTGATTAGTGAAGTTCTTGTAGCGTTTACCCAAAAAGGAAAAAAAATACAGAAAGGAAAAAAAAAACATAAGAAAGGAAGAAAAAAGATAAGAAAAATGACAAGGTTTTGTTAACAAGGGCACCGGTTAAACAACATTACATAGTGCATTAACTCTCTAATCTACTATTTTTTATGCAGGTAGAAATTCAAAAGCATAGTGATTGTAATGTTACTTGCTTAGTTGAATTCCTTGCTTTCTCCAACAAAACTAAATGCAAACTAATCTAGTTTTCAGTTTTCCTAAATTGTCCTTGAGGCATATTTTGACTACTTGGCTTTGTGGGTTTTTACTTTCGTAAATCAACTATATAATTTTCTTAAAATTAATTAAGCAAGGCAAAACGTAAAAGAGTAATATGCACCCAAAAAACAAAGTTCTATAGCATTTTTCTTATGATGTAACAAAGTTGGAAATGATAAAAATTTCATTGAAGTCAAAAGACTATTTTGAACGGAATCTGAAATTACTTTCAAACAAAAATATTTTTGGATAGATATATAAGTTTTGATATTCGAATGAAACAAAATATAACGAAAAAGCAAATTTCAAAATAAACTAGAAACAAATTTTGAACAGGATAATATGGACTTTCGGTTTATTTTGACAAAATTTGAAGAGGGTGTGATTATGGTATTTTTGAAAATTATATTTACCGAGGGGTAGAGAATACGAGAGTCATCAAGACAATCATCTCTGATATCACTAGTTACACTTTAACAAGTGCCTTTAGCTAGCATTTGCCATTAGCTTTATATGAAGTAACGTCTAACAACTAGTCTACTGAAAATTCTCCTGTTTAAAACCAAGAAAAAAAAAAACTAGTCTACTGGTAACCTTATGCGTGCTGTGAATATTAGATGCTCTTAAACAACGATAAGTGAAAGATATTGTTGCAATGTGTAACAAGAAAATTGGAGAGCACGGGCAAGACCAACTCTGATATCATTATAAGAGTAAAATTTAGTGTTTAACCGAAAAAACGTATTCAATAGGAGGATAAGTATATCAAATATAAGCGAGTCGAATTCTCATTTCTATACATAATCGGGACTTCAACGACCATGAGTACTCTTCCTTTCAAAAGTTCAAGCATTTTGCACCTAATTAATATCACGTGATTCCAGCTCAATGACAGACTTCTTATTTTCTGACTAGTAGTAGCAGAGCTACATAAACATAACACATGCATCCATGTAGAGGTCACATTAATCGGTGAAGATTTAACGCCACCAGTCAGATTCTCTTTACTGATGCATGCAACCGGTGTAATGTAATGCAGGTTCAATGGACTGGTGATGCTGGTTCAATTCAGATCAATGGCACCGAGTACCCCCTTCGACAAGCCCACTGGCACTCGCCTTCGGAGCACTCCATCAACGGCAGAAGGTCTCCCTCTCCCTCTCTCTTCTATCTCTCTCATTGCTAAGCTCACTGAAAACGACAAATATCGCACATTCGTGCCATTGACATGGAAAGCCGATTTACTGACAATTAATCTAGTCAAGTTCTCAGTTCTGATTGTGAATCAGTTCCGCATATAACGCTCATTTTGATTTCTGTTGCTAATAGGTACGACATGGAATTGCATATGGTTCACCTCAACACTGACCTCAGTCTGAAAAACAAGATAGCTGTTATTGCTGTCCTCTACAAAATTGGCAAACCGAATCCTTTTTTATCAAAGGTAAACAAATGTTGCAACCTAAATCTTTATAGGTTGCCTATTGCGTTATACACTTGGTAATGACAAAATAATGCTGTAAACTTTTTGTGGGTTTCAAGATCGGCATGGTTACTCTAACGCTGTCCAGGTTATAATTACCAAAATCCCAACAAATTTTACATACTCAAAGCTCCTAACTAGTAAACATTTTCCCTTTTGTTACTAAACATTCTGTTTTTGACATGTTTTGAGTTATTTTATTTTCAGTTGGCCAGAAATATAACTTCAATGAAAGACAAGAAGGGTGAACAGACCATCGCTGGTGTGATAGATCCCAGAGAGATTAAGATGAGTGGTAAAAGGTTTTATAGATACATGGGCTCACTCACTGTTCCACCTTGTACCGAAGGGGTCATTTGGACCATCAGCAAAAAGGTAAAAAGCCCCCCACCCCCCCCCCCAATTAACTTTGTAATATGAGGATTCGTTTGACAAAACTTTTTTTTTTGTTTTCAGTTTTTTAAAGAACAGCTAAATTTTTTTTTTTTATAAAAACAAGTGAGTGTTTGACAATTTTTTTTTTTTTGGTGTTTGGTAACCCTTTTTATTTTGACTTTTTTTTTGTGGTTTGCGGTGGTGGGGTGTAGCGGTGGTCGACGGCGGTGGTGGTGGTGGCCGGAGGTGGTCGCCGGCGGTCGGAGGTGGCTGTCGGAAGTCTCCGGCGGTGGTCGCCGGCGACCGGAGGTGGTGGCCGGCGGTGGTCGCCTGAGATGGTTGCCAGCGGTGGGAGGGTGGTGGTGGTGGTCCCAAAAAAAAAAACCAAAAGTGAAAAAAAAAACCAGTTTTTGGAGTTTTTTTTTTTTCTTTTCATTTTATAAACTGGTTTTTTAAATTGTATAAGGAAAAAAAAATGGTTACCAAACGCAGTTTTTTTTTTCCAATTTTCAAAACTGAAAAAAGAGAAAAAAAAAACCGCAGCAAACGTGGCCGGAGTGTTCTTCTCCATGGTACTGAGATCATATACCTACATTTGAACTTCTCAGGTGAGAACTGTTTCCAGAGATCAACTCCATTTGCTTCGAGAAGCTGTTCACGACGTAAGTAGCTAGAAATTCATACAATCTCATAGGTTGCCTTCTGGTTTTACCAAGGGAAAGTGTTAGCAAATAGTGCCCCTAACCGTGATCGATTTATTGCAGTATGCAGAGAGGAACGCAAGACCACTGCAACCACTCCACCAGCGAGACGTCCAACTTTACGGGCCAGAGGATACAACAGATTAACGTTAAATATGATTACATTGTTGCTGATACTTATTAAGCTTTGTTAATATTCCGATTTTCCCGATTTGAGTTGGGATTATATTGTTTCCCGACTTGGTAGCCATGGTGTTTTCGCTCTAAAAACCTTAAAGTTCACCTTTGATAGCAATTGAAGAACAAAAGGGTAGAACGATCAATTCAGGTTTTCACACACACTGTGGGTCTATTTGGTTGGGTTTTCATTTTCAGTTTTTTCTCCAGTTTTGTAAACTCGGGGAAAAAAAACGCGTTTGGCACGTAGTTTTTCTTCTTTTTTTTCCCGTTCAAAACTAATTTTTTAAACAGGTTTATTTTTTTAAAACTCTCATTTAGGAGTTTTGGATTTTCAATTTTTATTTTTATTTTGAGACTACCACCACCACTCCCCTCCCTCCCACCACCATAGCCACTGCCGGCGACCGACAGCCACTGCCGGTGACCGCCACCGGCAGGCCACCCCGCCGGCCATCGCCACCCGCCACCACCGCCACAGTAAACCATCACAAAAAAATTCAAAATAAAAACTAGATAATCAAACATCCAAAAGAAAACTCAAAATAAAAACTGGGTAATCAAACACATCATTGGTTTTGTAAAAAATAAAAATTAAACTAATCTTGGTTTTTTTTTTTTTAAAACAGAAAATCAAAACTGAAACTTATTTCAAACGCTACCACAGTTATTGACTTTGGTTCATCCTGCTGCGTAGTCACCGCAGCTAGCTACCGTTAACCACCATTACCCCAACTCTTCGACAAGACCAGCCAAACATCCTTTTCCATTGATCTCAAGTTCAAAGGATACCCCCCACCCCCCCCCCTCCAATTGACATCCTCGTCAAACACCATACATACAAGGAGACCCAGTAAACCATAATCTCTCACTGGATTCCATGGCACCACCACCAAGTTCGACAATCGGGGCTTTCAATTTGGGTCGAGGCAAGGATAGTGTGGTGGTTATTAGCATATAGAGTTGTTCAGATTGGTGGTTGTAGTGTTCCTTGTCTTGTTTGGTTGGTTATGGTGGCCGAATGAATGGGCTTTTTTTCTCGTGTCAGTTCTTAGTTGTTCAAGATCTGTTGCGATGGTTAGAGTTTCTTCATACATGGTAACGATATGCAATCGCAATGGTTGTGGTGGAGATGAAAGATTCGGCAGTGTCTCGTCATGGCCGATGGTGAGAGATTGGTGGAAAGGGTTACAATTTTGGTGGGTTGTGGTCTGAAATGGGTGGCGGCGATGGTGAAGCCGGTCAGAACTAAAATTAGACGGCTTCGTGTGTGACAGTTTATACTTCCTTTCCTTTCTTTTTAACTCGGACTGTAACATGATGTAAATTTCCTAGTTGTATGAGCTATTTAGTGAGACTCGGGGTTTTTCGTACTTTTGGCAAACATACGAGTTCGAAGTGTAATTAAGCCTAAAATATAAAACATTAACCGTACAGAGGGGTGGGGAATTAACTTCAACGCCTCGGCCATTCCTAGCAGTGGAATTAACATTAGTTCATCGGATCGGGGATGGTATTCCCATCCTTTGACCCGATGGCGGGGCGGGTCAGAGTTTGAGTCACATACTTGAGCACCAGGGGGGGTATGGATCTTATAAGATTCGCATCCAACCCGCCCCATTGTCATTCCTACCAGTGGCACTGTGGTGTCATCAATTGTTGTGTGTCATGTACAACAATCCTCTTCGATTGGTAATAAAGAGACAGAAAGAGAGGTGTTGGTGTCGGCGAATGAAGTATAGGTTGCCACCAACGGAGACTAGCTGGCGATGGAAGGTGGGCAGATTTGAGGTGGAGGAAAGGAAGAAGGGTTTGTGGGATTGCATGAATGAATTTTACCTAATCTAAAAGGACCACATAGATGTAGAAAGAACTAATGAAGGGTATTTTAGGTATGAATATTGCATAAAGTATAGTGTCAGATAATCTTGAAAACAGAGTTAGGCTTGCCGTCAAAAGTGTGTAGTTATGTGTACTGCAGGTACAAACCTCAGGGAGCGTAGTGTAATTACAAAAGTTAGTTGAAGTTGACTGTAATTAATACAAAGCTCAAGGGTATTTTGTGTAATTTTTCCTATCTGATATAATCCTTGACTTTAGAGGATAATCTCATGCGAGAACATATTATCAACTTAATATATATCGTTTGTGTCCGTTGATCAAACAGAAAGTACAAGAAATTAACTTTACTGTAAAATAACCATAATAGCCTTGATGGGTCTCAGAGACCCAAATTCATACTTCCTCCATCTAAAAAAATATTGATCGTATTTACTTTTAGGGTTGTCCCAAAACAAAAACAAAAAATTGATCACTTTTCAACTTAAGAAAATTTTTTGTAAGTGTTTTTTCATGTTCACCCTTTTTACACTTATTTTATTATATTTTTTCTTTCCACTAATCCTCCACCAACCCGATCTCTCTCTCTCCCACTTATTTCCCACTCCTGTCCTTAATAAGCTTGAAAGTCAGACACGATTATATGTTTTCATGTTTACCTTTTTTACACTTATTTTATTTTTTTTTTTCTCTCCACTAATCCTCCACCAATCCCTCTCTCTCTCTCTCTCTCTCTCCCACTCATGTCCTTAATAAGCTTGAAAGTCAGACACGATTGAAATTCTAGGACGGAGAGAGCAATTGTACTCAAGCCCAGTGCAAACTACAACCGATAACTTTCATGTTTTAAGTTAAAAAGTAATATGACATTGACCTTTGATTGTCATATTCATTATATCAAGACTAATTTGATTATGTTTCCGTAGTTAAGTTTCCCCTTTGTCCTATAAAATGACCTCAAACAATATGTTATGGACATATTTTATGAATTAAATTATCAAATTGCTTTTCTCTATCTGATATTTCTTGATCTCCCTATTCAATTCCCTTCATTTACAAAGTTGTCTACATCACGCCCATAAGCTAAAAAAGAAAAAGAAAAAGATGTTCACGCTTTCGCTCTTGACTCTTCTTCCATTATTACTTCATCATGCCCTCAACCTCACCCTCGCCATAACAACGACCGTATCTTTCCATCACTGCCACTAGGGGCACATCATGGAGTGTAAATGGGGACACTAAAACGATATATAAAGACATTGTATGCCAAAATAAAAGAAATCCATCTACAATGTTCAAATTTGCATACAAGATGAAGAATGAAGTGTGATGCCAAGGAAAGTGGATTTGTATCTATGTGGAGGTGCCACAAAGGCTGCAGTCCGAGTCAGCTTCCAAGTGCACAAAGTGAGAGACAGCAAGGATGGAGTAAGGACTGAGAGTAAGGATCCCCAGACAGGTCGCGAGGGCTGGTAGCGCCGTACAGATAGAGCGACGACGAACAAGGCCGACAGTCGACAATCCAAGCGAAGGTCAAAGTCGAGGATATAACGTCAGGGGTTCGATGTCAGAAGTCCGAATGTGTTTCTCTCACTAGAATTCCAGAGAAAATGGGTTTATATAGAGAGAAAGAAAGTGAAAATGTCAAATGAGAGAGCATTCTCTGAAATGAAGCCCAAGGTCCACTATTTATAGGCAAAAGTGTGCATATGTCATCAGTGTGTCATCAGCTAACATGTGTCGTCCCCTGGGAGTGACACGTCGCCAGGGGGGTTCCGAAGTGTCAGTCCTACGTTGGACTACCGGTCCCCAAACTCGTGTTGCCCATGCCTCATGCAGCATCTCTCCACCTGTCTGGGAAGACTGACCACACGCGACGGCATGATCAGAGTAAGCCCGTTCCCCAGCCAACGGTCCAAGTCCTTACTGAATCCCATAAGGTGCATCAAGAGACGTGAAGATAAGCTGACAGCGGTGAGGGTTGCCCCTGTAGCCAACTGTCAGGCAGACTAGGCGCGATACCCTCCAAAGACCTGCTCCCGTCTCGGAGTGACCCGGGGGTCATCGTCCTAGGGGCGCTGAAGAGTGCCGGTAAGATGAGTGGCCATGGTCGCAACCCAGTGCTTGGTGTCATGCAAGTCACCCCAGATGGTGATAGCTTCGTGGTAACGAGTCCATCTCGCTGCGAGGGGTCCTCATGCCGGAGCCCCTCGTGATTGTAACGGCGATGGCTTTGTGGTAACAAGCCCATCCCGTGGCGGTGATGACTTTGTGGTAACGAGTCCATCCCGCTGCGAGGGGTCCTCGTGCCCGAGCCCCCCATGATTGTGACATCAATGGCTTTGTGGTAACGAGCCTATCCCGTGGCGGTGATGACTTTGTGGTAACGAGTCCATTCCGCTACAGAGGGTCCTCGTGCCGAAGCACTACGAGCGGAGCCCCCTGTGATTATGACAACGATGGCTTTGTGGTAACGAGCCCATCCCGTGGCGATGATGACTTTGTGGTAATGAGTTCATCCCACTACGGACGGTCCTCATGCCGGAGCACTACGAGCGGAGCCCCCCGTGATTGTGACGGTGATGGCTTTATGGTAATGAGCCCATCCCGTGACGGCGATGACTTTGTGGTAACGAGTCCATCCCGCTACGGAGGGTCCTCGTGCCGGAGCACTACGAGCGGATCCCCCCGTGATACTACACACTCCGGAGAGTGGGTCGAAGCATGTTCCACGTCCATGGCGTCGGCACATGGTGTGGTGAATAAGTGGGACGCCTGGAGGCTTGTAACATGGTTGTGGCGCACATGGGCGCGGGGACTAACGTCTCGAGACAATACTTGGTGCTGGGGGCACATATGATGAAAGTGGCGCATGGGCACTGCGACGAGTGTCGCGAGACAATATCTGGTGCCCGTGATGTCATGAAAGTGGCGCGGCACATGGGCGTGGCGATGAGTGTCATGCGATCATTGGTGGTGAGTGAGCACTATAAAGAGTGGGTTGAGTGAGATGCCAGAGGGGTCAGCACCCCCCCATCCCAAAGACAAGGGTGGTCGACCCCTCTTTAAAGAGGGTGGCCGACCCCCTTTAAATAGGGTGGCCGACCCCTTCTTTAAGGAAGTGGCCGACCACTCCTTAAAGAGGGTGGCCGACCCCCCTTTGAATAGGTGGCCGACCCCTTCTTTAAGGATGTGGCCGACCCTTCCTCAAAGAGGGTGGCTGACCCCCCCTTCTCGGGGAGGTGGCCGACCCCCTCAAAGGACTTGCGCTCTTCCAAGTGTTGGCGACAGCAAACCTGATTGCCTATGAATGTTCGAAGGAAGATGCACTTTGACTGGCTGATGGTGTTGAATAATTGACTGGCGAATGGGTGATGTGTCGCGTAAAATGGGTCCCTTAGCGGGCCCTGGGATGCGATCCGAATAGGTTGGGAACGTAAGCCCCCTGCGTGTGGTGTGCGCGGAGGGGAAACCCGAGCGGGCGCTGCACGCATAAACGGTGTAGCTTGCGATCGTGTAGCGTGCACTTTGTAAAATAGCGAATAAGATATTGTAATGAAAATTTGGCTAGCGGTAACTATGAATTATGTGGAAAAAAGTTGTGACAATTTTGTTTAGTGGAAACACAGCGCGCCAAAAGAAATTAAGCGCGAAAAGGCTTAACCGTTTGAAAAATAGAGTTGTTGGGTTTTGGCGGAAAAAAAAATTTGGTTTGAATTTTGAATGGGTGGTTGAGATTGAAAGATGGCCCAGCCCTATAAATAGTGAAGGAGGGAAGAGATTTTGCAAAAATCCTCATTTGCATCTTTTCCATTCAAGAGAGAAGGAGAAAAGAGAGAAAAACTTTGGGCAATGTCGCCCATTTTGTGATGAGACCGTATCACAAGGATGAGCGGTATGAGATGGTGGCATTCTTGACGATGTTCTTATCGAGGTGAGCATTGTACTGTCAATTAATTGTATGCTTGCATATGTGATATGTTATGTGATGCCATGTATAATGAGTTGTTGTGTGTTTGCAGATTTGTGTTTGAAGGGACGCCAGAGGATGGTATTTCCCCGAGGGTAATTCCCCTAGCGATTCGGATGGCGTAAGGAAAGCGTGTCGGGCTGGCACCCGTATATCTTGGCACACTGTATTCGCGGCTGGATTAGTTCGTGAATGATGTGAAGCGGTCGCACGGGCGGTATCAGGTGGCGACATACGTAGACTGGATGTTCCTGCAGAGAAATTTGTACAAGTGCTTTCAAGACTATCGGCCGACAGGATACCCGCTCGAGCATCCGGTACCGAGGATGAGGACGATGATGCAGGGAAGCAGGTCGCGGGAGGTGGCGTTATGGTACAGCGGGTCACGGGCATTTGCATGGGCGGGCATCAAGAGGCCGGATTGCCCGTTGTCACTGCTGATAGATTTGCGGGAGGCATGCTTGGCGTGACCATACAGAGACTTGACCAGGAAATGGGACTTGGCACCAGCGCATGTTGTACTGTTGGTGGCGTATTTTTCGGGTTGGCTTCCGGTGATGACAGATGATGGCGGGAAGCCTGCTGAGAATATGTACTATACGGCCAGGTATTGTCCGGACCGGCTGTCACTGGCGTTTGGTTATGACTTAGAGGCGCCGTGTGGGTATCGCAGCCCGTGGAGTGTGACGACCGCGTTTGGGTACACGCGGTATGACAGAGTCAGTTAGTGGCCGGCACCGGTGACAGAGTGGAGGCGGCCGGGGACAGTGGTAGCAGGGGTAGTGACAGTGACGTATGCACAGTGGTGGAAGCGGCTGCGGGCTAGTTAGGCGGAATGGTTGGCACAGCCATCGGCTACATTTCGGCTGGTTGATGTGTTTGCATGTGATCGGGCGTTGAGCTTGATATCGGCGACAGCTGCGAGACAGGCTGGCATGCTGGTGTTAGTGTCGAGGAGTGCTGCTATGAGCTCAGAGAGGGATACAAATGAGGAGGCCAAGGGGTCTGAGGGCGATGCCCTGGGGGAGGATCGTGGAGAGGAGCCAATGGTGCAGGCGCCGAGGGTGCCGGGAGCTGGCAAGGGTCCACTGTCGGCACTTCGAGTTGGGATGATGGAGAGTGCTCGTCAGGCTAGTGCAGGCACGTCGGGCTCACATCTAGCCGGATCGAAGAGGTCGCGCGATGCATTGGAGGAGCCAGAGGTTGAGGTAAGCTTTGTTGTTGATATATATATATATATATATATATATATATATATATATATATATATATTGTTAAGTTTTGTTTATTGGTTGCACATAACAATAAATGTATTTGGACTGATGGTGACTTTGACAGGAGTATAAGGAGCAGGCGGTTAAGGGGGACAGCGATGCAGGTGCGGTTACCGAGGCAGAGGAGGCGAGGGCAGCCGAGGCTGATGAGCCAACAGATGGGATGAGCCGGAGGCGGTCGGCACGTCGGGGGCCGGGGTGAGCAGGAGGATGAGTCCATTACCGAGCGCGGAGGAAAGAGTGAAGGATGTGTACGGTGGACCGGTCGACGAGTCATTGATGTTTGATGCCAGTGGCTTCTGATGGACGGGCACAGAGACTGAGGCTGTGGTAGGTGAGCGGAAGGACCCGACAGAGCTGGAGCCTGTGGTTGTAGCCCCGGCGCATGAGCGGAGGGTGCCGGTTCAGCCTCTAGTGGAGCGTCAGCATGGCGCGTCGTCGGGATCTGCGCTCGAGGCTGGTGCGACTCTGCTAGCGATGCACTCAGAGAATTTTGGTGTGCAAATGACAGGGGTTTCGTCAGAGACGCGTGTAGCGGGCAGGAGTGGTGCAGCAGTCGAAAAGGCCAGTAGGGGCTCATCGAGCGGACAGGCAGATGTGGCGTCGTGGGAAGGCCTCCAGTTACCTGTCAAGATGGTGCGCCGGCTGGAGCAGGTGAAGGAAGCGTTCCCGTAGACATTTGAGGGGGTGACGGTAGGCAACTCGGTACTGCATAGGTGGGTGTACGTGGGGTTTGTGGAGTGGTTGCTGCCATTTGCTATTGTACCCCCGGGCGGTTGGACTGCGGAGTTTATCAGTCGATCACTGTCAGAGTTTGCACCGTTTACATCATTGGGCCTGCAGTTGGACTGGCTGGCGGAGTTCTTTAGGTCTAGGGGCGAGGGGGGAGCTATGGGGGAGATGATGGCCCTGGTGCGTATGGAGGAGACGTTACTGGAGAAATGTCGAAAATCACGACTTCCCCAAAATGCTAATAGCAAGTCTTGAACGACGTTGGCCCAAAATATTTGTTGTAACTCGGTGCTCGTCCTCAAGATTATACTCGTAAATAAACCGTGGGTCCTCCATTTGCATCTGCTTCAATAGGCTTATTTTGGATTGAGCATTATTGATGTCATACGCGACTCGTCTTTGGCTTTGGACCGCGTTACGAACGTCTGTCGTGTTGAAATTCAGATTTTGAATTCCCCTAACCTGTTCAGTAAGAACATTAACAATGTCGGTAGGTCCTATCTGCGCGTTACTCATTTTGTGAATTAGGCTCCTTGTGACATTACCCATCTTCTTGTGTTAATGCATCTGACTCACCTTCGAAGGCAAAACTAACGGGTGATTGTGCGCTAATTCCAAGCTAGTAATAAGCTAATGATCTTGTTTGGATTTATGGCTTACGAAGATCTTGACCTTGCAATTTGTGTACGTAAAGAAGTCATGTCTTCATGGTGCATATCCTATTTCGTCATCACTATCATCATTACCGATGTGTTTCTCATTTTGTAATGGATATCTACTCCTATGACACTCATATAACTGTGAGCATATTTTTTTTTTTGTTATGTTGCTTGTTCTAGTTGTTTTGATTCTAATGCCAAAATCAATCCTCAACGAATATGCTCGAAAATATTCTTTAGTTTCTTCCAATATTCGAAATGTTCGTCCTAGATAAGGGTCACTTGCATCTACAGGTGTGTCCGAACTTGACACGAAATCAGATATTGTGAAACAAGGCCTATATAAAAATAACGTTTTGTTTAAGTATCAAATTGTAACATTTTTTAGGCATGAAAATTAATTACAAAAATATAATTTCTTGAACATAACAAATAAAATTACTTTGATGAATAGACTAATTTAGCATGCCAAATACAACAAATATAATCTCAAAAAAAATTACGTATTGTTTAAGTATCAAATTGTAACATTTTTTAGACATAAAAATTAATTACAAAAATATAATTTCTTGAACATAACAAATAAAAATTACTTTAATGAATAGACTAATTTAGCATGCCAAGTACAACAAACATAATCTCAAAAAAAATTATATGAACATCCAAAAAAATATTCATCACTCTATGGATAAGCTTTTGAGATCACAAACTTATTTTGCTTGAGTGAAGCTTGATTGCTTAAAACTTGAAACTTGAAGGGAGCTGAAAATAGAGGCAAGTGGAGCTCAAGAGGTTGAAGAGGGAAGAAGAGCTCACAATTAGGCCATTTTTTATCTACCTAACACATGTCTGCCTAACTGTCCGCCAGATAGTATATCGGACGGAAAAGGGGACAGACGTGGCACGTTGTCATTCAAAAAGTCGTCCGCTACATAATGTAGAGGATGACTTTTTGGCTGACAACGTGCTAGGTCAAAAAGTCATCCACTACACAGTACAGCGGACAGGCACTCTACCTGATGGTCGGGGCATTATGGACAAAATGCCCATTCGCTACACATTGTAGCAGACGATTAGATTTTTTTTTAAAAATAGATCAGGTCTGTCCGTCCACGACCAGATCGCGCGGGGGAACTTAACTGAAGTTGCCCGCGAGATCAGCGAATCAATTCCTTACACACACACACACACACACATGTATATATATGTTTATTAATACACTAGGAGAACAACAGTTTTCTCTTGTCTCCTTTTTATTAACACATACATATAAGTCTTCCAATTCCAAAATTTTAAAGTTTTCTTGGAGTTTTTCAAGGCTCTAACAACCATATATTTTAAAAGTTGTGATTCATCATTAAGGGTGCTTAAACACCAATTCATTGCCTATATCAATAAAGTTGTAAACTTTATTTGTAATTGCAATATGAATATTCTTCTCGTTCTCTCTAAAACGTTTCTGAATTTTTTTTAGTCTCTTTAGGGTTTCATCGTAAATGAGCTCTTGGTAGTGTGAGAGTATTATAGAAGTGCAATCTTCAATCCTCAGATAGCTTGGCATTGTATCACGAGATAGATTTTTCTTGAGTCAATGTATACCGTAGGAAAATAATACCTTCTAAAAGTGTCTTGCCCAACATGTCAAGTATTTTGCGTCTCGAGTCTCTTTGTCCATGCACCTTTACCGTAATTCACTATACAACACCACTGACCCACAACCGTCTCTAGCTACACATCCACCAATCTACCTAACGTAACCCACCACCACTTGCATACTATCGCATCCAATCCACCACCGACACTCACCCTTACTCCCCACCACAACCACCACCCAGTTCAGTGCTACCACCAACCATATTTGAAATGATGCATAACTATCAATTAAAATCCACAATACAACCAATTCAAAACACCACCGACTCAGGCTAAGCCAGTGGGTGGCACCGGTGGGTCGACGCCCACCTGCTGCTCCAACATTTATTCTATTTGTATAGTATATTTAGCTCACTATGATAAAAGTATCCACCTAAAAATGTTAAAAATGCTTGAAGGAAATGTCTTTTTTATCATTAAAAAAATATATGTTAAAGTACCTAAATATATAGGAATATGTAAAAGAAATGTCTCCGATCATTTATTTAATATTAAACTTACCAAAAAAAAAACACAAAAGAAAAAGTCCAAGCTCCAAAAAAGTAAAGTCAACATTCAACACAATACTCATACGACAGAACGACACCGCTACATCGCACACTTACATTTTTCTCCTCTCTTTGCTCTGGCAGCCGGGGCAATTTTTTCCTTTTATGAACTCTCTTTTATGTATTTGGTGTTAACCTTAAAAATGATTCCTGCTCCGCCATTGACCACCGACAACACCCATTTCAACCAGACCTAATATGCCATCGGATGCTGCCACACCATCATATCCCAGCTACTGGTCCACCACCATCACACCTTTCGTCGTCCCTCACTCCCTCTCCTTACCACCATCTCTCAAGTACCGATCCATCTCGCAATCGTGTCATGCCAATCAGAATTACTACCACCCACCTTGCGCCACGTCATTGTCATCGTCATCCGGGTAACGGAGGTGGAGTTGATCAATCGAATTATTATCCTAATTTTACACTTCAGTTAATTAGCTAATAAATAATGAAGAGCGAGGTATTATGATAAAGTAGTATCATTAGCATTACCTTGACCAGCTCAATTGAGCAGCTTCGATTTTCACATGTAATTTTAGCTATTTATACAAACAAGCTATCCACGAACATTTGAATGAACAAAATTTAAGTTCGTTTTCAGTTCATTTAATTATGAGGGTTGTTAATTGTGCATTTGAGAATTGAGATAATTAATTGATGATTTTAGGTTGTTGGTTGTTAATTGTGCATTGAGCATTTGAGAATAGAGATTGTTGATAGAGGATGAGACCCAATTGGATTGAGATATCGGATATGTGATTTAGTTAAATAGTGGATTGAAATTATGTTAATTAGGTTAACGCGATAATGAAACATGAATGGAAAAGTAAAAGAATAAAATATTTTTGATTTATTAAGTTATTTGATTGATAATTAATGGATTGATAAAATATTTTTGATTAATTAGCACCCCTGGGGTGAAATCCTGGCTTTGCCCCTGGCTGCAAAAACCTTAATTTTCAAGTCAGATTTGGTTTTAGTAACATGACATAGATTTAGATACCAGCTCACTACTTATTTGCCAATGCTTATGCCGAATTCTTATACGAGTGCGAATAAGAATCTTATTATTACTTAACGAGGAACCCTATTATTACTTGACAAGGAACTCACTCCTAAAAATCAAGGGATACACAAGCCTATATATGTATTGCTTCCTTGGTGATAAATTGGGTCAAGCTTGAGAGCCAATTACCTATCAATCTTTGGCACTGTTTCATGCTGCCGGTAAAATACCTAGAGCTCAACCTTTCTGCTCGGATACACAGACGAGATAAAAGGTATATTCTCGACTAATTCATCTTTATACACTGATATATCAAATAGGATATAGAGATTTACACAGAGGCTTGGTTCAGCAAAAACTAGGGGGAGAAGGGCAAAGACATACATAAATAGTCGTGTTGTGTACGTGAAGGTCTGGACAAGGAGTTGATAGGGTTGTACCAGACCCTTCATAGTTTACATTAGTACTACCCTTGACACCATATGGTGGTGTTAAGATTCCTCAAACAAGTTCCTGATATAAACGAGGGATCTGTCTCTCCACGGCTGGGTCTTCCATAGAAACACGCCCTCCCGCTCCACTACAAGTTGCTAATCTCTTTTACTCTATGTGTTTTTACCATATTAGTTGGCATATTGACTAAGAATTTTTTCCATTTGTAATTCTGTACATGTGCTCTATGGTTCTGACATCATTCCGTGTTAGTCAAGGGAAGATGAAATTTTAGGGCCATCGGGGAGCCAATTGTCTAGCCAAAACCATGTCTTAGCACCATTGGACTAGACTTCTGAATTTTATGATTTTCCTCCAAGTCCAAAACTGCTTCACCGGTGGTTTAAAATACCAGAAATTTTCGTCTTTAATGATCTTCGTCTAAATTCAGGAGCTAGAGTTTCGTTTGTTGAAGTCTAATGAATCACTGAACGCGCACTTTTATAACCAGGGTTCGACAACTTTGCAAGCTTTGCCCTGGAACCATACACAAGCTGACACTGTAGCAAACATGGGAGAAGAGGCATCAGAAGACCAAACTAAGCTTGTTGATGATCTAGATGTGAAGGATGAGGCTGAGAAACAGTGTGATCTTTAAGCAAAACCTAAAACGTGTACTGGGAGGCAACTCACAGTTGCAGATGGTGATTTATGCATTAGGGAGCATGGAGTTTAACTTTAATCCCCAATACCAGTTGCAGTTGGCTATTGCACTACTATTGAGACAGGACTTTGCTGAGTGGATTGGAGGGATAGAAGTGTTTGATCCAGCGCTTTCCCCCGCAGACATTATTGTACTAAAAGAATTAGGGTGTGAAGTTCTACTAATAAATGAAGAGTGTCATAGGAAAGTCAACAGGCCTACACTGTTCTACATGCCTTACGCAAATTATTGTCATTTTGGGAATCTACTGGGGTCAAATTGGCGCCCCTCCCAAATAAATCAGATGATTGTATTAACAAATAGAATGAGTCGTGTTGTGTCAACGCTGAAGGGTAGAGAAATACACAAGGAGACAGTGGGATATATGGAAGCAATTTCAAAGTATGCTGAAGAGGTAGAGATCAAGGCCAATTACCCCAGTGATGCTGAAGCATTCAATGACTTCGCTTGGCATTTTTACGATGTTGATCCACTCGTTGACATGGACATGCTGCTATCCGGTACTTTGCTCTTTTCTTTGTCTATTGAGTTTTAGTGATGTTCTGTAGTATAAAAGTTGGGACCTTGATTTGTTCTGCACTGATGACTTTTGCACTGATGAAGGAAAAGTACGAAAAAGGGATAGATCAAGACTCCTGGAGGTGCTTGATCGTGTTGAGTATTTGAAAGAGAATAAAATTTTTGATGCTTTTGAGGTGGACTCTCACCGTAATGACTATAGAATTCTCAAGGAGTAAGCAATTCATTTACTTTCTTTTCTTTATTCTATTTAGTCTATTATACGCTACTATTCTCAGAACCTCAACAAGGCAATATTTTTTTATTTCTTTATAACACTTACTCATATACATGGATTGGCAGTCAAGCAGAGGAAGGATTCAAAGAAACTTTCAGTAGGAAGAATCAAAATTGCAACTACTGGTCAGAGTTCTATGGATTATACCGTGGCCCCAGGAAATACCGCTTGTCATCCAGCCCTCCTCCTAATGGTTGGGTGAAGTTGAATATCAGTGGCAGAGGATGTGATGAACATAACAGTGGAGGCTTTTCTGGGATTTGTCGCAACGAACGCAATAAACAAATACTAGTATACTACGGTTGCTTAGACAATGTGGACAAACTGGCTGCAAATTTTGAGGCACTGAACCATGGAACGAGACTTCTAAGGAAATATTCCCCTGTTAAGAATTTGATTGTAGAGGGAGCTAATCTTTGTCTCATGAGGTGGCTAAACAGGCGTCTTGATGCTTTACCTCGAAATATCAAAGGGTCAAAGGGAGTTTTGCATATCTTGAAGAGCTTCAAGTTGGTAAGTTATCATGTCTACGAGGAAGCAAACTCGGATGCTAACTATTTGTCAAACAAGGGAGCTTTATCCGGTAAAAAATGGTACCAGAGGTGTAGCCTCTAAATTTCCACAGATTATCGGTCCAAAAGAACGAGAAGTCGAAAGAGTAGATGATCTTTTTCAACACAACTACATTTATTTTGATGTAATAGGCTTTTAGTCTTTAATTAATGAGTGACTACTTGCATGTTTTGTATACAAATTCCAATTGGATAAGCCATAGAATAGTGTTTGTCTGAGTACGTAGAGAGAGCCATGATTCAGCATTTTCTTAAGGGAAAATTGCAAAAAACACCCTTGTGGTTCACTACAAGAAAACAGGCTTTTAGCGACGGGAAAATCCGTCGCTAAAAGCCCAAATTCCGTCGCTAAAAGAATTAGCGACGGATTCACCGTCGCTAAAAATCCCTCGTATAAAAGCCCGTCACTAATAGTTTAGCGACGGAATTTTTAAATCCGTCGCTAAATATGTGATTTTTACCGACGGATTTATTTTTCATTAGCGACGGAATGTCCGTCGCTAATTATATTTTTAAAATTTTAATTTATTTTCTTTTTTGTCAAATTGGCGACGGATTAAAGATTTTAGCGACGGAATATTCCGTTGCTAAATACTGTAATCCGTAGCCAAAAGGCAATATTTTTTTAAATATTTTTTTTTATTTTTCAATTACCTAAACCTGTACAGAAATACAATTCTCAACAACAACGCGCAATAAGCGAAATACAGAAAAAAATATATAATCAATTAGAAAAAATATTTATTATAAAAGAAACTAATACATGTACAAGCCGGGAACCGGAGATAGCCGGTTAGGAGAGGGGAGAAGAGTACAACCCAGGCGCGGGGGGGGGGGGGGAAGCTAGGAACGGGCACGGGAAGGGGCTCATCAGGGGTTCCCGAGTCCTGGATCTGGATCCTGCTGATCCGGGGCCGGGGCGGCTGGTCCAGCAGTGCCCTGCTCCCTCATCATCCGGCACACCACTGTAGCAATGCGCTCGATATCCTCCTCGTGCAACTGAGGCCGAGGAGCCGGTGTCTGTGGAGGGGCAGCAGGGGGTGAGGACGCTCCTATCACGGCACGAGGAGTCGTGCTAGGCAGGCCGCGTATGCGGCCTTTCGGCCGATTCACGACCTCCGGCGTATCCAGCCATCGCTTCAACCCCCCAGTACTCGCAGCCGTACTACTGGACGCTGATGGCTGTCCGGACTGCTGCTCGGACCCCCTTAGCTGTTCATACGAGGCCTGCAAAAATAGTGGTTTAACGATATGTTATGGCATTAATTAACGAAACAGACATCGAGGATAGAAAGAAACAGATTAACTTAAATAAATTGACTCACATCGATCCGCCGGGCAATATCTGAAATATAGTCGCCCGCCTGGTGCGTCTCGTCCTTGTCCTTCTTCCGCACGTGCGTCTGAGTATAGGTCAGAGCTATGACCTCATCCTCCTCTAGATCCGGGTGCTCGACCGCGTTCATATGTCGGACGATGTCGTGTGGCACCGACCCCCCCGTGTGCGTCGGATCTCTGTTCTGTCTGTTGTTAGCCCCGCTCTTACTCTTGGCGTCCCAACCTGGATCCGCAGCCCACCGATCTATCATCTCCCCCCATACACGGTGAGATATCCAATGTGGGGGATATTTCGTCATGTCCGTCATCGGGGCACCCGCGGGCAGCGCCCTCTTCGCCCGGTCCCGTGCATCGTGGAGCCATCGGCGGTAATTCTTGCCGATGTAGGCAAAGAAAGCCTGCTGCCCCAGTCCCTGCTGCTCAGGCGTATCAAACGTGAACCCCTCCTGTAATGCATTCAATAACACAAATTAACAACATAAAACAAACTGTAATTTAACATTTACTAACGCTGAAAAAAATACTTCACCGTACCAGCCACTCCTCCCATAGGGCCTCCCTCGCAGCGGCATCCCATTCCTTCCAGTACAGGCGTGGCTCGAAGAATCGGCCCTTCACAAGAACGCCGATCTTCGTCCTCCCCATATTCTCCAGGATCCTGCCAAAGAAGTAATTAAATTAATTAATACAGTTCAAATATAAATTAACACCCAAAATTTTTAAACATAAGGCATGAGGTGATATTTTTAGTACTTACAGGCCCTCCTGCGTGAGCGTAACTCTCTGTTTACGCTGGGGGTCGATGCGTACCCCGCGTGTCGGACCACGGCCTCGTCGAGATCCTACAAAACACAGACATTAATACAGTTCTAAAATGGGGCTAGCGAAAATGTAGGAAACACCGTTATCAACTATACCTGAGGTAGAACCCGCGGAAGATGGAGACGGCTGGGGCGACGGCGATGGCTGGGCCGACGGTGACGGCGACAGCTGGGGCTGGGCCCCCGATGGCTGTCCGCGATCACTCTGTGCCTCGTCATCAGTAGGCAATGACAAGGTGGGACTAACCGGGGAGGAAGCAGCTCGGCGTCCAGCCCGGCCACGAATAGCCCGTATCCTATCCATATCTGACTTCATATAGATTATATACAAAGACATTAACACGTGAAAAATAATAATTTGGCATAAATCAGCATCAGCACTATATATATATATATATATATGAACGGATGTGCAAAAACACATCAATAAACACCAAGTTCTAAAATGTTACTACATTTTTCCCGTGATGTTACAACATTACAAGTCAATCATTTTCAGTTTGCGAATCATCTTCATCACTATCCTCGTCGCACCCTTCTTCGTGGGACTCGTCGTCCTCTTCATCTTCTAATTCATCCTCTTCATCAGTAGACTCGGTCACATCATCTCCAACACTTTCAACATCTTCCGCGTCATCATCTACGACTTCTTCTCCCACAAGAAGTGTTGTTGGAAGAGGAAGATCGTCCTCCTCGTTGTTGACCTCAACAGGGAACAAGACACGTGGTTGGTCGGCTTGAAAGGAGTCTAGCTCACTGTCATATGTCACGGGCAATTTCTTGGACTTGATAGTTGTATACCAATGAGATTTGGGATTGGCGACGTCCTCCGCGTAAAAGACTTGTACAGCTTGACTAGCAAACACAAAGGGCTCGTCTGATGCAAGTCTTGACTTGACATTGACATCTACAATCCCTTGAGAGCTAACACGGATTCCTCTGCTGCATGTGACATCGAACCACGTACACTTGAACATTACCAGGCGATTTTGGGAACCCAGATATGTTAGCTCAACAATCTCATCTAACTCTCCGTAAAAATCCATGCAATTCTCGGCATAATTATAGCTGATTAGAGTTGATTAGGACTAATCAGGGTTATTTAGTCCTAATTAGGGTTTAACAATTGCCGAGTAGTGATGATTAGTCCTAATTAGGGCTAATTGGGCTTAATTGGGTTATGTTAGGGCTAATTACTGTTAATGAGGGATAGTTTCGGATGATTATAGCTGACTAGGGTTGATTAGGACTAATTAGAGTTATGTAGTCCTAATTAGGGCTTAATTGTGCCGAGTAGTGATGATTAGTCCTAATTAGGGCTAATTAATGTTAATGCGGGCTAGTTTCGGATAATTATAGCTAATTAGGGTTGATTATGACTAATTAGGGTTTAATTGTGCCGAGTAGTGATGATTAGTCCTAATTAGGGCTAATTAGGCTTAATTGGGTTATGTTAGGGCTAATTAATGTTAATGAGGGCTAGTTTCGGATAATTATAGCTAATTAGGGTTGATTATGACTAATTAGGGTTTAATTGTGCCGAGTAGTGATGATTAGTCCTAATTAGGGCTAATTAGGCTTAATTGGGTTATGTTAGAGCTAATTAATGTTAGTGATGGCTAGTTTCGAATAATTATAGCTAATTAGGGTTGATTAGGACTAATTAGGGTTATTTAGTCCTAATTAGGGTTTTGATGGTGCCGAGTAGTGTTGATTAGTCCTAACTAGCGCTAATTAGGCGTAATTGGGTTATGTTAGTGCAAATTATGACTAATTAGGCTAACTACAATCAATATGCGCATAATTGGGTTCATTTGGGCTAATTTGAGGTAATTACAGCTAATTTGAATTTTATCAGGTTCTTAGGGTTAATTAAAACTAATTAGGCTCGTTAGAGCTAATTAGGGTTAATTGATTTACTAAAATATTGTTAATCAGGACTAATTAGGGCTAATTATAGCCAGCGCTGGAGCCACGATTAGATTCTAGGGGGTGCATGCTAAAAATGTCGCATTAACCTAACTAACCTAAATTTAATGCACATTCAACAACCTCAATTCCGACACCTCATATAGGGTGTCGATATGGTGTCCGATACGTTTCTGACACCTCCGGACACGTGTCAGACACATACCGACACGTGTCTGACACATACCGACACGTGTCCGACGCCTTTGGACACGTGTCCGACGCCTCCGGACACGTGTCCGATGCCCAGCGACACGCACCTCCGGACACATCGGCATACGTTAATTTGTTTTCTAAATGTCGGACACCGTCGATCAGACGTGGTGTCCGTGTCTGCGCTAACTAACAGGTATCTCAATCCAATTGGGTCCCATCCTCCGTCAACAATCTCAATTCTCAATTCTCAAATGCTCAATGCAATAAAAATTAACAAAAATCACACATTCAATCCAATTGGGTCCCATCCTCCGTCAATGATCTCAATATCTCAAATGCTCAATGCACAATTAACAATCTAAAATCATCAATTAACAACCTAAAATCATCAATTCATAATCGCAATTACTTCAAATGCACAGCTAATAACCTAAAATCATCGATCAATAATCACAATTATAAAACGCACAATTAACAACCTAAAATTATCAAACAAATGAGCAATGTTCAATTTTTTTAAAAACTGTTCAAAATTCACATATCCGATGCGCTTGAATTATTTCAATTTAGGGTTCGATTGTATTAGGGCATTCAATTTAGGGTTCAATTAGTTTCATTTAGGGTTCGGTTCGATTAGGGCATTCAATTTAGGGTTCAATTACTTCAATTTAGGTACAATTAGGGGGTTCTATTGATTCAATTTAGGGTTCGATTGATTTGAGGCATTAAATTTAGGATTCAATTAGTTCAATTTAGGGTTCAATTAGGGGGTTCTATTGATTCAATTTAGGGTTCGGTTGATTTGAGGCATTCAATTTAGAGTTCAATTAGTTCAATTTAGGGTTCGGTTGGATTAGGGGGTTCAATTAGGGTTCGGTTAGATTGGGGCAATCAATTTAGGGTTCAATTATGGATAAGTAGGGTTTAGGGTTTTGGGTTTAGGATTTAGGGTTTAGGGTTTAGGGTTTAGGGTTTAGGGTTAAGACCACATTTTCTTTAACATCTACCAATTTATCATGGGAAAATTCGTAACTTCTAACTCTTGAACACCTTCTAAGGGGCCATGAAGCTAATTTATGTGTTGGTGTTATAGTATTCCCCAAGCCTTTTTTTAAAACCAAAAGGTGAACCCTCCTCCAAGAGTCGATCAACCCCGCCAAGCCAAGCATACGAGTTACGAGAATCTACAAACCATAATAGAATCTACGAGCCAAGCATACGAGTTACGAGAATCTACAAACCCTTCTCATTATATACTGCATTTACCGGGTAACATAATATCAAACCATACGATTACCAAAAAAAAAATCAAACCATACGAGTTACGAGAATCTACAAACGGTAAAGAGATGATTCTGAATATCTAAAAGCCGATTATGAATATCTAAACTTACAGAAACTTGGGCTGATTTGAAGATGGGCGGCGCGGTTGTGGTGGCGGCGCAGCAGTGGTGGTGGCGCAGTGGTGGTGGCGTCGCAGCAGCGGTCCTTCGGTTTTGAAGATGGGCGGCAGTGGCGGCGTCGGAGGCGGTGGCAGGATCTATTCCGTCGGGGCTAGGTTGCCGGGGATGGCGACGGAGGATAAATCGCCGGTGAGAGAGAGAGAGAGAGAGCAACGGGAGAAAGAAAAGAAGAAGGGGATCTGATCTATTTAAGGCTTTTACCGACGGAAAAAACCCGTCGGTAAAAGTCCGTCGGAAAAACCCTACTTTCACCGACGGGTATTTTTACCGACGGAAGTATTCCGTTGTTAAATAGTTTTATCGACGGAACACACCCGTCGGTGAAAGTTCGTCGGCAAAACCCGACTTTCACCGACGGTTATTTTTGCGGACGGAATTATTCCGTCGGTAAATAGTTTTACCGACGGACGTTACCCGACGGGTGTATTCCGTCGCTGAAAATACTTTTAGAGACGGAATTTCGTCCGTCGCTAAAAGTCCGTCGCTAATTCCCTCTTTTCTTGTAGTGGTTTGAGCCATTTGCAAAAAGACCCCTGTAGTTACAAAAGTTGCAAATATACACTTGCGATCGCAAAAGTGTTGCAATCGTCAAAAAAATCGTTCAAACTAACGGCACGTGATGTTCACCCTCCAGAACAGTGCGTTTAGTAGAGATTAATTCAACAAAATGACAAAGTTGCCCTTTATTTCTTCTTCCCTCTCCAAACCCTAATTTTCTTTCCTACTTTAATCACCTAAACCCTAAACGCCGCCACCTGCCTCATCACAATCACCGTTGCCGCCGCCTGCTCCACCCAATCGCTTGACTCCATCAGCCCCCTTAAGCCAAAACACTAGCCGCTCTCACCAAGCCCCATCCACCACCACCCATTTTTGCCATCACCCAGCCCCGCAGCCCCGTCACTGTGCACCGTCGATGTAAGCCCTTCACAATCCCGCCGCCACCACCCCATCTGCCAGCCACAACCGGTGCCACCTTCACCGCCCAAACTTAATTATCGCACAAAAATTCACACAAGCTAAGATTAATTCCGGTAAGGGCGCCGATCATTCGAACCCTGATCGCACAAACTAAGATCTAGGTTTTCAAATCGCAACGTGCGATTGAAAACCTAGATCTGATTTTGTGCAATTCGGGTAAATACTATCTGGGTTTAAGCGGGGTTGTGGTTGTGATGAGAGAGAACGGCTTCGGCCTGTGGACACGACATGCATGGCTGGGTGATGTTGGTAGGGGCGGCGTGGTTGTCAGAGAGAGAGAGCTTGGGCTTGTGTCGATGAATAGCAGGTTGTAGTGGTGGTGTTGTGGCTGGGTGGTCTCTGCTCGAGACTGTTGGTGGCGGGGCATTTTGGACAATATTTTTATTTCGTTACGAAAACCGTTGGTTGCAACACTTTTGCGATCGCAGGTGTATCTTTGCAACTTTTGTAACTACATGGGTCTTTTTGCAAATCGCTCAAACCACGAGGGTGTTTTTTGTGATTTTCCCTTTTCTTAACCTTTCAAAACAGAATAATTTGTGCTTTTTAATTTTCTTTTTGATAATTAAAGGCATTTGAGTTACATTTGCAATAGTCAAGTGTCGCTAAAGTCCGTGGCAACAAATAGCAATTCGTATTAAACAATACCTTTTTCTGTAAGGCTGTCATTTGTAAACGGAACTGAAACATGAATTTGGACTGTTTATATGCATAGCCGCCTGATTTCAACAAGCTACAATGCTACATTATCAGTGAAAAGTATTGTGCACAAAGCTTGACTATAAAAATCCTGCTCTAGAATTCTTTGGTAGTTATATGACCCCAATTAAAATTGGACTTTCAGTTTAGAAAGTTTCTTGTAAAAGTGCGAACTGCAGCGGCACAGCGGCAGAGCTGAGAGTAAGACAATTGAGAATTTTGACAAAAAGGGTATTCTTGTACGTAAAGGGACTTTGCAAAAGACTATTGTAGGTCGGTCAAAGTCTGATTCAAAATTAGGAGTTTTTTTCTTATCAAAACTTACGACATGGAGGAAGAGAGGGGCGAGCCGAGCCAAAAGCCAAAATGAGTCGAACCAGAGAGCCGCGTGCGCTCAAGCCGGTGACCACTTACCTCATGGGCCATGGTGTGGCACGTGTGCGGAACACTCGCGGATTCCCCACTCAGGCGCGCGTGTAAGCACATACACTGGACACAAAGTATAAGGAATCTTTGGGCTTTCTCTAACAAGTGAAGGAACGTGGGCCCCACCTAGGTTCCCGGTCATGCTTGGTTGGCATCTCGGGGTGCTTCTTTTAATCATGGTTCATGCTGTGGGGCTGGTTTGTTTTCACAGCTTCTGTAATTTAATTTTAATTTGCTTTTTGATCTAACTAAAAATTTGATTTTAACTAAATTAATTTTTTTTCTGAAGCTCCCTTAACGTCATGGATGGTCCAGTTGGGAGTCGACATTTGTCAAGCATCTAGAGCAGGGTTCACATTGATGTCACAGCCCGAGCTAAATTTATAGCCTAAGGTCAAGGTCATACTCTCAGTTTCACTTTTCTAGATATTGTTGTGTACGATTCTATCCTCTATTAGCTTTCTAGATTAACGTACACTCAAGAGAAATGGTTTATGCCTACGGTACTGAACTGTTGGCATTGATAGAAAGGACCGTAGGCATAGCCTATGTCTACAGTAGTGTGCCGTAGGTGTTTCTTCCGATGGCATAGACATATGCCTAAGGTAGTAAAATACATAAATCAACGGAAAAATTTTTGCAGCTACCCGGCTTGTAGGAAGATACCTACAACCCCCCATATAGCAACAAATATTTGTCGTTAAATATTTGTACTGACTTTTATTTAGTAACGTTAAAAAAAATACTGCTAAGAATTGTCACTAAATGTATCAATAAAAAGGCCTATGAAATCATTAAAGGACTATTAATAATTGTCAGCATACAAGGGATTATAGATATCTTTCCACAATTCGGGTTACAGCAAAAAAATTTCCTAAGTCAACAGTCGTCCTGGTAGGACATATAAATGCTGAGTTTAGCGTAAGTCCTTTACGCCCATAGGCTGCGTTTGGCGACAAGGACAAGGATAAGGATAAGGATAAGGACAGGATAATGGCGGATAAGGCCGGACAAACTATACCGTCGGATAAGACCAGTCAAGAAAGAAATCCTATCCAGCGTTTGGNCCAAGTCCGGATTATAAGTCAGATATGCGATTTATAAAGTAATATATATATATATATATATATATATATATATACACGCGCAATGTAAATGTATATATACAATGTATATGTATATATGGCGTTGAAGGGAAAGAGGAAGAAAAGTGGGGTGGGTCCCATTCATTTTAGTCCGAATTAATCTGGACTAATTTTATACCACCCCCTAGGTATTATTTTATCCCACTCAAGGGAGATAAAACAAGTCAAAATGATACCTTATCCGGGGACTAAGTGCATGTCCAAACGCCGGATATGATTATTTTTATCCTATCCGGGATATTATCCCACTTGCCAAACACAGCCCATAGTGTTATACCGTGGGCCTTTCGTCTCTGTGCCTACGATTTTTAAGACTTTTGCCTACGGATATACCGTAGGTCTTTTCCCCTCTGTGCCTACGGTTTTTTCCGTCGGCATTTAAACCCAGGACCTACTCCTCCTGGTCGGTTGCTTTTAAGCCAGATGTTGTCACAACACGCTACATTAGCTATATAAACCTAGAAGCATCGACACAACTTTTGCGTTTGCAGTCGTTTAAAATGGCACTGGAAGCACTGCCAAACAAGTTTGTTCAGTCTTCTTTGGACATAAACCTGCCCGATCCATAATTTGGGCTGGACCTTCTAAATCGTCTAAGCATTAGTTCCTGGGAGGAAAAGAAAAAACAAGGAAAAAGGGAGACCGATCAAATTTTAGGCCGGAGAAAAAATTCCAGTGGCATGTTTATCTTTCACCTAAAGGGACCTGGGAAACTAATACAGTATACCTTTTATTCTAGTGGAGGAAAAGAGATTGGAGACGAGAAGAGAAAGAATACGTTCGTTTTAATACATTCCATCAATCGAATAATTTGTTTCAACTACAACTTCCCCTATTTTTTACCTCATTTTTAAAGGACCTAAATTATAAATTGAGTAACTAATACAATATACCTTTTGATTTCTCCATATATATAAAAGCCAAATAGAAGAACAATACGACTTGCAGGATATGATGGTTACGAAGTACGTGTATTTGGAGGCCACGTTGACACGTCTAATTTTAAAAGCCGTCCTATATAAATCTGGTATAATCATATATCAATATCAGTGTCACTCAAACTTACAGAAATTAAAGGGAAAAAATGAGTACCGGCAAAATGCAATCCACATAGATAATAAAAAAAGATGAAAATTATTTGGTAGCAAACAATAAAACCTAGTATATACAATTTTCATCAAAAAGATACGATAACATTTGTTCGTATAATTATAGCATATGTCAGCCATATATATTGACACAACAACCATTAAGGGTAAGAGAATGAATGACAAAAATGTGGAGCAACTGTAGTTAAAGACCATCTTGATGTTCCAAAATCATGCCTATGGTAAGTAAAAAGAAAAATCGATGTAAGATCAACAACAAATGTATAAAGCTATTATTCTATATGAGAGGTGCTCTTACCTTAAGCTTGTATGCCATACAAAAATTTTAGAATAGGTTCAAGAATTTGAGAAGGTCTCTTGGTTGTTAGAGGGATATCATGATCTTGAAAACTCTGTAGTTACGGCTAGCCCAGTTTTACCTTGATTCTACTTATCTTTTTTTGTTGCGTGTACTTTTTTTGTCGAGATTGGCTTGTTGTTAATTGTAAAAAAAATAAAAAATACAAGGTTTCAAATCATCCCTAGTCCTCGAAGTCTTTCTCCGATGTAAGATCATTTGATTGAGAAACAAACCCTAAGCTTGTGAAATGTTTCATGTTATAATAAAGGAGTGAGGGAGCTATTAAAAAAGAGTAGTGTAAGCAAAAACATATTAGATTTAAGAAGGTTAAAAATAATAATAACCAAACGACATAAAGAAGGTTTTTGTTTTGTTACCTTTTGCTTCCTATTGATTTCTTCACATGCATCGGTCCTTCTAATAAGTATTGCCACCAGTTTCTTCCTTTCTTTCCTTCTTTGCCTTGAGTTGTCCTTTTTAAAGACCAGCAGCAACTGCAAGACTCCTTTGCAAACAAGAGTTTTCATAATAACTTTTAACAAGGAAATCGCTAATTGATTTTCCTCCAGTTCTGAGCCACTTTTCTTAAAGTTTTAAGCTATGGTCTCAGGTTCTCTAAGGCACCTTTCAAAATTTCCCTAGCAGCTACAAAATCCTTTTTTTTGTTTTTGTTTTTGTTTCTTTGAATTGTCAGCTACAAGATCCTCGATTCTCTTCAACCCCATTATTGCCAAATGTATGAGGAAAATATAAGGTTTAGACGCTACAATAGACCAATAATCTAGAATTAAATAATATTAAATAGTTTAAGATTGAACTACATCAAAAACAACTAACTACATCAAGTAAAAGCAAGTTACAATCAAATCAAATTTAACTTACAAAACAAGAATATCAGAAAATCTAGAACTAGCTAGCAAGTAGCTTCTAATTCTGTTATCATAATATACTTTGCATATGCACCAAGTTAAATCCATTTCAAACCAAGAAAACAGGTCCGACCACTAAAACCCGATTTTTAAGCATATGCAATATCAAATGTTTTTGTTATATCGTAAAACTGAGGTATCAAAAACACTTTAAACTGATACTAACCTTTTTTTTTTTCTTGAATGAATATGAACCCTGTATATTCTCAAAATTCTACATGTATCCTCTTATGATTCTTATAGAGCTTCCAATCAAGCCATGCTTAATTTGCAATTTTATTTAAAAGTTTATTTCAACACCCACAAGGGACTTGAACTTGCCAACATATGATTGTCCAATACATGGCATGTCTTATATGTGGCCTAAAACCAAATCCTAGCCTAGGGTTCTACTTAATTTGATGGTCATAACCAATGGAAACTAAGTTGTCTGATCATCTTCTAGTTTTTGACTTTTTTATGATAAATGGAACTATGCTACAACCTTAACAGAGTCCCTTACATACCACCGTGTCATTCTATATTCTCCGTTTCCTACTACACATTGTTCTTTGGTGGGTTTTGATATAGAGATATGGTGCCACAAAGTTTCTAAAGGTAGATGTGAAACTGAGGGCGAGTTTACGAACTACGGTACTAATCAATGTTTAATATAATCAGATATCTTTAGGTACCTGAAAGATGCCTCTTCCAACGTGACTTTCATTTTTACCGGGATCTTTAAGCCTTCTTCTCACGTTTGTTTAGTTCCCACTTGTTCTCCAATTAATCATCACACCAAAGAAATATGCTATGAAGGGAAAGAATTATCAATGTTAGGTTTAGATTGGTAATCCATGTGTCGTCCTATAATGGGAAGATGAGTACCCTTCATTTTTTTTGTAGTATATGCAGGTAGAGTGCTCAGTTTCACTAAAATCCATGGAGATTAATGAAACCACTTTGCAAATGATAAAAAAATTGCTAATGCAAAGCTAGAGTGCAAAGTTGTAAGAAAGGTTTAGATAAGTTAATGAATCCCCCCATCTGGACTCTACCCATTTAGGAAACTCAACACGAATATTGTTGTACGATAGGTCCACCATATCGAGATTCTCGTTGGCTCTTAACATATGTGGGAACTCCTTTAACGTGCAAGAGGACAGTCACGACCAGGTAAGGCTAGGCAGATTTGCCTTGCTTTTGTTAGTGGTGCTCACTGACACATTGTTGTTAGACAACTCAAGATGCTGAAAATTTATGACATTTGAAAACATGTCTAGCTCTACAGTGCATGTTAAGTTGTTCCCTGAGAGGTAGAGAGAAGTCAGGTTCTCAAGTTCTGTAATTGATAGTGGAACTGGACCAGTTAGCTTATTGTTTCTCAAAAATATGAACTCCACTGACTTGTACTAGAAGTCATGCATTGGCCCAGTGAGTTGATTACTGCAGAGGGTCGATTGCACGAGTGTCGGAATAGAAAACAACCAAGATGGTATTGTATGATTGAGTGAGTTATTTAATAAAAATCATTCATAATGGAGTTCAAACTATGGTCTTATCTTATGAATCAAAGAACATGGGTAAAACCATACGTGGAGCTTCCGCCTCATACGGCTCATCTTTTCACTTGAGAATGATTTTACCTAGGGATGAAGGTTTTATTCCTCATCTTGTAAGGCAGGCTTCAGCCCTCTCTACGCCTTCAACAATGAGATTTTCATTAAAATATACGATTCTTTCTTAGAGAGTAGTCAAGTTTGGAAGCTGAAAAATGTTGGAGGAAGGGGGCTGTTAGTGAATTAGATGACATATCTAGCAGTACAAGTTGTGTAAGGTTCGCAACTAAGGATGGAAATGGACCAATAAAATTATCACCTTTAAGCGTCAGAGGGTTAGCTGTCTGAGATTAGCAAAAACATGTGGAATTTGGCCTTTGCGTTTGTGATTGACAATTGTATTAAGAATCTAATTGAGTCAGTTGCTTAAGATTTGAGAGGGAAGATGGAAGATTGCCATTAAAGCTGTTTAATGAGAGGCCCAGAAAGGTAATAAGAGTGATGTTTCCCATAAGGAGCCAATAAGTAACGGACCCCTCAAGTTGCACCCCTCAAGTTGCAAGTGATTCAAAGTCTTCAGAAGGCCAATTGAATCCAGTAATTCTCCAAGTAAACTTCTTGTTGAAAGATCCAACCACCTGAGAGGACTGCTCATGTTCGTTTTTGGTAACATACCAGTGAGACTCTTGTTGAAACCGGGCAATTCAGTACTCTTAAGACTGATAGAAGACAAGCTCATAGGTACAAAACTGAATTGATGTTGATAAATTCACTCAACTGGGTTAACTTTTAAAGGAGCGTATTAAAACTGTTAGGCTCAAGTTTGAAACTTTGATTATTGTTAGAGAGATCAAGCGAAACAAGATTTTGAAAGACGCTAAAGTTCTGGGGGTATTAGGCCTGAAATTTGAGTAAGAGAGATTTAGATGTGTCAAAAATACAAAACTGTTGAATTGATGGGGAATCCAGAGAGAAAACCATTATGAGCAAGACATTGTCTTTATTTGAAAATATTGCTCGTCATACTCACAATTGGTAGAAGCAAATCTATCTATGATGCAGTCTAGACTGAATTTGCATGGGTTTGCTCAGAAGGCACGAAAGATTATTTGCAGTGGAAGGAAGAGACGGTGAGGAATAAGCGAGTTGATGTTGCAAGTGCAAGATAAAGAGAAGGAAGAGATCAAGCAGCATTGACAATCTCGTGTTTTCTAATAAAAAATTTTCAAAGCAAACAACTATCTTAACATAATGACAGAGTAGTTCAATTTTAAACAATTAGTCTGTAACAGGCAAGCTTTATTGCAACCTCAATATGAAGCATAAGAAGAAAATTCAGCACAAATAATACCTAGTCAAACACATAACATGTGAAATGTTTGGTAGTAGATGTCTGTGGTGCAGTCTCTAACGATAACCAAGTCTGGCAGTGATGCATTTAGAATGTATTATCTTGCGGGCTCATCTTAGGACTTTCCCACCAATAAAAGTCGACTTTATTGTGATTTAGTTCGTAATATAGTTCCTTTTTCGACTAAGTGAACTCATTGTTGTCCCAAAGTAAATAAATAAATACATCAAGTACTTGAATAATTAGTCAAATTTGGGGGTAAGTAACTTGTACACCATCTCATCCTATTCCTTCCCTCGTTCAAGAGTTACATCTTTCATGCTTTTACTTATACACGTACATATATGAAGAGAATGAAAATCTCATGCAGCACAATGGAGATCATATGGGGGGAAGGCTATTCATCTCATACGCTGGAGCTATATACCACGTGTAATTTGGATTTGTGGATACTTTACGAGAAACATTCACGGTCAGTAACAATACTAAAAAAAAAGTAAATTATATGAAGCAAGTCAAGGTAAAACCTTATATCAAGTGCAAAGGATAGACGCTGCAGCTCATCAGGCATGGTTCTAGCTTCCATACGTAGGTTTTCATCATCCTGACGAGGGCTCGTCTGAAGAAAGAAAGATATCGTAATAGAGATAAGGTGCAAAATTCTCTCTACCTCCACCTGGATATATTAAAAAGGAAAAAAGTTTGGTTCAGTCATATTCATAATGCTTACATCCGAGAATATGTGAAGCAAAATGATACTACCTTAAGTATTGAGGCAGTGGACATGAAACTCTCTAAGCTCCCATCCTTGCTGCTTACCAAAGACTCCAAAGCATCGGATAACTTCCAAAGGAAGCCAGATTTTTAGTGTAAGTAGCTCAATTCATTTTTGGTTCTAAAACACTGTGAAGTTTGGAAATGCAAATTCCAAACATTTATGTTTGTTATCCTTGCAGGAGGTACTTGTGTACTGTCTCTCTATAGACAATTCTCTTATTATATTCTTGCCGGATACATTCACCTTCTTGTTTAGGAACACGGTATCTGGGCATGAACGTTTTTAAAAAATTACTCCTTAAACTTACAATTACAAGAAGATTATGAATCTGTTGAAGAGCATCAGCAAGGGCATTTATGAAATAACGTTGCTTTCTTATGATAGCAGCACAAAATGTCGATGGCAGTTTTGAGCTAATGTCACTCCTGTCCAACATATCAGTTAGTTTGTCGAAATGCTTTCTAGAATTCACACATTAGAACAACCAATCTCAAGATCACCACGCGATGGTAATTGTTTGAATTGTCATTCGAAATTTTTATCCACTCCATTGTATCGTGCTTGTTGAGAAGCATCTCCTGTATAACTGAGGCCATGAAAATGTATATATTCCCCAGTACAGATGATGATTCCATGTCACCTACTGATCTAAAATTTGATTCAATACCCCATTCCTTGTAAATAAGCCATTCGACAGTAGAAGATCTTGTTATGAAAAAGTAACCTTGGAAGTAAGATACTAAACCAGAAGTTGCTCAACAAGCTATAAGAAACAAGCTAGTGTTATATAGTCATGTTGGGTCCTCCAGTCAGCAAACAAGGTTATCTTTAAGCACTTCATAGAAATTAAAAACTAGCAACTTGTCATCTTTATAAACATTCGAGTCCATACTTGCAGTAGCATAAGCAAAGCCTGACCCCCATTTCCAACTAAGTTTCTCAATAAAAGCTGTCCATAGTGGATTTTCATCAATGCTTATGATTTTACTATACAAATTGACAGGTTTCTTACCAGATCGTAGGATCGTCATCAAAGCTCTAGCTATTTGGCCAAAAGTCAGACTATCCTTCTAAAGGATGTTCCTAGAGATAGCTTCCTAGAGTAAATCCATTGAAATGTTGATTCCTCGAAGGGACACCATATTTTTCGTCAATGACTTCTGCCAGTCTATGTTAAAGATATTTTTGAAGAAGCTATGTGCTGCAAGTTCAAGATAATTCTGCACAGTCCTATTATTAGTGTACCTACAATTCAGAAATTTGTAGTTCTAAAGGAACTTTGCAATCTCAAACATATGAAGAAGGCATATGCTTTGGTGAAATAGGGTATAGCCACTTTTGTTCGAGTAGACATGAAGGTCTTTCAGAGTTTCTAAGACCCTCATACCAGCAGAGAGTATTTCTGAATGTCAATTGATATAACAAAAATATAACTCCCAATAGTTAGGGAATACCTGGCAATGCCAGTCAAACTGGGAGATCAATAATTATCTTATCAGAGATCGTGACGTGATCCTCAAGGATACTAACGCGATCCTAACACATCTGGCCCACGGCCCAGTCCTACTAGGAGTCTTCCCCTACAGCTATATAAAGGGGTCTAACCCCCCAGGTATAAGGACAATTACACACAGACACACAGTCTTTCATGCTTTTCAGAGTTATTCTGTAACTACGCTCGGACTTAAGCATCGGAGGGTTCTCTGCCGGGAGCCCCACCGGGTGGTGCCTCGTTGGCTGGCTTGCAGGGCATCGGTTCAGGCTCGGGTTCCGGAACGTACGCGGCGCATCTTTTTAGCAGCAGACTTAAGCATCGGAGAGTTCTCTGCCGGGAACCCCACCCGGCGATCCCTCGTTTTCTGTCTTGCAGGGCATCGGTTTAGGCTCGGGTTCCGCAAAGTTCGCGGAGCATATTTTTAGCAGCAACAGATTGACGTCATCTGTGGGACCTGCCAGCCTAGCCAATTGACCAAACCCAATCAAGTCAAAACACAGCCACCTTGTATCTCCAGATTCAACTACCGACAAACAATCTGGTAACCGCTAAAGAGGCAACTACTGTCGTCATCAACAAATATTCAAGAGGAAAAATACAGGCCTGTCAATCCACAGGCCACCAAGAGCAACGGTGCCACCATCAACAGTGCCTACACAGGCAAGCCCATGCTCGCACAACCATGGGAAAGCCCCCGGAGTCACTGGTGTCATAAGTGCTGCCACCGCAGGTCTGAAGTCAATTGTCGTCACAAGTTTCTACTGTGCCCAAAGTTGGTCACGCCGCCACAACCCGCAGGTTGCGACCACGCAGCATTGCACAACCATCATCAAGGTTGAAACCTCTACAGAATTTCCGCCACCGTGGGTGACAGATTCAATTGTTGTCGCAATCAAAGAAGGAAAAAGTTTAGTAAGTGGCGGCGTTGACATCCAGACAAAAATAGCGCCGCCATTATTTTGGCCATCTTTGAAACCATGACATGATCGACACCAATCTATCACAGAAGACCCGCAGTCGGTGGTCGTCGCCTCACTTGCCCCACGCCTACTATCACAGAAATCAGAAAAGAAGACACAACACCGCCGTAATTCCTTACGCCAATCCACGCCCGGCACCGTACAACCCCCGTTGTTCAAAGTTCGCAACACCGCAACCAACGGCGAGGGCACCAACGGTGACGGCGCCATCTTGCTGCCGAAGTAATAAACGCGACTCTGGGCCAGCGCCGACTGTGGTTCACAGTGGCACCAGCCGGTGCCTTCAATGCCGCGACAGGCAGTACTATCGCCACCGCACCGTGGAGACCCCCATCTCAAACTTCGGCCACGCACATGCCACCGGAGTCGCCGGCGACGCAAAACTGCTGGAACCAACATCACAGGAAAATATATAAAGGAAGATCTTCGAAACCCACAAAAACAACAGCGAAGCCGCGAGCACGATGAACCGCTGGCCACCGCTGTGAAGGGACCTAAGCAGATACAACAACATCTCGACAAAAAAAAAAAGAGAATCGAAGGTGCGGCAGCGTCACCATCGGACTCGCGCCGTCACCACCGTGACCAGCGATAGCGCTAATCGACATCGTCGCGCCATTACCGGCCTCCAAATTAACGTCACCGTTCCGTGCCACCACAGCCACAAGAAAAGCGTCGTCGTTGTCCACCATAACCAATGGCCACCACTGCCAGCCTAGACAGAGCTCGTCGTCACTGCCAGCTACAACTCCGTCGTCGATATCCCGACAGGGAACAGGTAATCGATGGTGGGCCGTCAAATTCGTTCTACCTGCACAACGTCGGCAAGGTTCGTGTGTGGTTCCACCGCGCCGATCCGATCGATGCCTCTTCCATCCGTCACCGGACCAGCGATCTCCTTTCCGGCCAAATCGTGGCACCAGCCGATGTCATCACCGCCGAGACGGGCAGTACCCTCGCCGCCGTGCCAATAAGGCCACTAGTTGTCCCCCATCTACTATTCCGTATCCCCATTGGCATGATAAGTTTATTTTTAAGACCCAAAAGTCTTATCTATTCAACATATGCCTCAACGTTTTGAAAGCATTAAGCTTTCAGCCCCTATAAGCATACATATTTACTTTTGGACCCACATTGTCTCATTTATTAAGCATATGTCACACTTTAAAAGCATTAAGGTTTTAACCTATGCAAAAAACATATTTATACTTTAGACCCCAGAGTCTTCTTTATACGACATATGGAATATGCTTATTTATATTTTAAGAACCTAAAGGTCTCATTCATTCGACAAGGGCCATACGTTTTTTAAAGCATGAAAATTTGCGTGCATTTTAAACCTACAGGGTCTTATGTATTTGGCATACATCAAAAACTCTTTAAAGCCTAAAGCTTTTTAGAGTGCATATTTAGATTGAGGACCCATAGGGTCTCATTTAATTCTCGTATGCTACGCATTCTTTAAAGTATGCACACATTTTATATTTTGTCGCTAAAAAAAATTTAAGCGACTACGATTTTTAGCGCTAGCAAGCCTTCCGAAGGTCGTTTCCAGTGCGCTTCTATTAGCTAGACTTACATTCTATTGTGGTCTTGCATTACCTAATTGCGCCAATTAGTGCAAGCATGTCAGAAGTCGGGGAAGCCGACTGCTATGACATATTTAGTTCACTTGCGACACGCAGTGCAACGCACCCCTGTCGGCTAACCGACAAAACCCTAACGGTGTTTGAACACCGCTCTTATTTCTGTGTTAAAAACATAGTTGCATTTTCATATGCTTTATTGCTTCAAAGGCTATTTTTTCAGTCACGTACTTTTTCTTGTTGCAAGGGCTTAAACTGCGCCCACAAGCATCAACAGTGACGTATAAATCGCTTCGTAAAGCGAGGAACAAATTCACAGCACCCTGCGACTAAAAGTCACGCCTAGGGTTTCTGCTGTAGTATCTTGCCGTCACGACAATATATATTGTTGCATGGTCATACAGTGGCTCTATCTACAGCGTATTCACATCTCTGCTCGTTGACTTATCGGACAGGGACGTTCGCCATAGCGACCATATTACGGGCTCCATGACCCGCGCCTTCTTATTTGGCACCGCGGCAACAAGGACGAGAAACCCCTGAGGGCGCGTACGACGAGAACTTTTAAGTTCCGTCAAACCCCCGAGGGTGCATACGACCATAACTCTTAAGTTCCGTCAACCCCTTGACGGTATTTGCACGAGCTCCGTGCTCCATCCGCCCCCGAGGGCACGTAAGACGAGAACTTTAAGTTCTGTCAACTCTCAAGGGAACTTTCGTGAGCTTTGAGCTCCATCCACCCCCGAGGGCGCGTACGACGAGAAATTTAAGTTCCGTCAAACTTTCATGAGCTTCGAGCACCATCCGCCCTCGAAGGCGCGTACGATGAGAACTTTAAGTTTCATCAAACTTTCATGAGCTCAAGCTCTATTCGCCCCCGAGGGCGCATACAACGAGAACTCTTAAGTTTCGTCAAACCCTCGAGGGTATTTGCATGAGCTCCGCTCTTCATTCGCCCTCAAGGGCGAATCAAGCTCTATCCGAACGGTTTAGCTACAGTTCTAACCCGTGAAACGACAAAGGACTATGGGACTTCATCCCCCACCATTCTTTGTCAATTCAAAACCTAGCCAAGCGTGAGTGCAATGCTTCTTTGCCAGCTCTTAGCTGATGATAAGAGTTCGCGACAAAGTAAAATGCAAACATGATGTGGTCGACTCGAGACACACTTGCACAAAACAAACACCCTCCAAAGGAGAGGTGACCCCTCAAAGGGACAGTCAAACACTTAGCACATTCAATAACTTGCATGCACATCTTTGTGTTAGGCTACCATAGGGCACAGCCTTTAAAGGATCTCGAGATCCCATGATTCGTCTTCCCAAAGATGATTCTGAATAGCCTACTCAGGCGACATTCTAAGACTTAGCTCTCGAGAGCTAGGCTTCTAGCACTTTACATGGGCAAAGTTCCAAGGCTTAAGCTCCCAAGGGATTAGGTCCGAGCACATGGAGGAGAAAAATATTATTACCCCTACAAGTGGATGGAGAATTCCTTGCAAATTTGACACGTGTCTCGAGACACCAGGTATAAACTTCCTCGGCCAAACATTTTGGCTAAGGAAATGGGGGGCTTATGATATAACATAAATATAACTCCCATAATTGGGGAATACCCGGTAATCTCAATCAAACTGGGAGATCAATAATTATCTTATCAGAGATCGTGACGTGATCCTCAACAATCCTAACGTGATCCTCGAGGATCCTAACGCGATCCTAACACATCTGATCCACGGCTCAGTCCTACTAAGAGTCTTCTCCCACAGCTATATAAAGGGGTCTAACCCCCCAGGTATAAGGACAATTACACACAGACACACAGTCTTTCATGCTTTTTCAAAGTTACTGCCCTGTAACTGCGCTCTGACTTAAGTATCGGAGAGTTTTCCGCCATGAACTCCACATGACGGTCACTCATTTTCTGTCTTGTAGGTCATCGGTTCAGGCTAGGGTTCCACAAAGTACACGGAGGATATTTTTAGCAGCAACACCAATAACTGATATCAGCTGAGAAAAAATGGCAATAACACATACAAACCAGCTCCCCTTTCCTACAAAGTAAAGTGGAATCAATCTCTCTTACCCAGTTAGCATCAGAACTGAGCATAACATAATTGGTTTCTTTGTTATCAGTTTGCTTCTTCACACCGAAGTAATTTGAACAGAACTTCTTGTGTTTCGTATAAGTTCTAACATCTTGTGCATTAATGCTGAAAAGATATATAGTCCATTAAGATCACAATCTTCCCCTGCCAAAAACTCCAAAAAAGAACCAATAATTCCACAGAACCACAATTCCGAGAGACCACGACTTCTGAGTGCTTGGTAGGATTCTCAATTAATACATCACTTCACTCGTACTTTGAGGTCACCCTACTAAAATGAGCATCCAAGATCTTCCAAACAGTTATAATTTCACCTCTTAGACTTCTATGTTTTTGGGAAACATTCAAATCTTGACTCATTTATGACAAACTATTCATGCGGCCAGAAAGAACTTCAACCTCTTTGTAGATTGTCGTAAAAAAAGTGTCCGATTTGTTCTTTGCACATGATGTTGCTTTTTCTAATCTCTTCCTTCTGAGGAAATTGTTTCAATAGCCAACCTTTGCTGCCAGGGATTCAAAGAGACTAAGCTAGAACATACCAAAGCTTGAGCTTAGACGCATCTTCAAATTGTCCAGCTTTTGCAAGCACATCAGACTGGCGCAGAAGACCCCCATTCTGCTTTGAGATGGAAGCAGCTTCTAAGTTTTTTTCTGTTCTTCTTCCAGGGACAAAAGCTCATCGAGACAACTTAAAGTCTTTAAGTATCCATGCTTCATTCCATCGACCGAAATGCTGCAACATGTTTCATCATGCTTTGCTTATCTCCCATGCGAAAATAATGGCGCGCACTTCTTTCCTGCAAATCTTGTTCAGTACGGTCTAGTTCATTATTGGTGACCCTACCGAGATACTTAGGCGCACTTTGTTTCCATTTTTGAATGAGTAGCAATCTCATTTCCAGGACTTCTAATGGTATTGCGTTCTGACAGAAGGGCAGACTTTTTGCAAACAAACTTGTAAAAGTGATTGGACTAACTCTTTTCAATTAATTTGGCCTTTGTTAAAAGCTTATTTATTTGACTTAACTTTTTGAAAGGCCTACATTTGCCTCTTGGTGACTCAAGAGAGTTTGAAAACATGAGCCATAGGAGTAGCAATGATGCTTTTCCAATGAGTCCAGCCTTCTCTAAACAATCTGCTTTGAGAAGAAAATCACCTTTCATCTTTGCTATGTTAGCAGCTTCCAGAAATTTTCCCCACCCGCATTCCAATACTATGAGATCATCGAAGCAATCTAAATTCCTCAAAAGTTTGCGCATCAAATCCCTGGAGTGAAAAGACTTGACCAATTTCATCATGGTGGTGTTATCTTTCCAGGCATGATAACGTTGTGAAGATCTTTCGAGCAATTCTTCTTCGGTCTTTTTTAATTCATGACGTGTATTGCCCCTATCAAGACCTACTAGTGCATTTTGTTTCCTGTGCCAAATAAACACCAATCCCATCCCAATGAGTTCATCGTTGTTTTTCCCTTTCAGTAGAACATTAGCAGCAGCATACATAAACACGTTGAAGGGACCAGAATGACTCTCTGCAATTAATTTTGCTTTCATTAAGAGCTCTTCCATCTACATAAATTGGTTCAAACATTTCCAGATGTTGCAAGTGCAAGTTAAAGAGAAGGAAGAGATCAAGTAGCATTGACAGTCAGTATGCATATGTGTACTGCACTTTTGCATGCCACCAGTGCTGATTTCTTCATGGACTTTTGAATACTCTATATGCATACGACTTTAAGCTGCACAAAGTGCGGAGCGGGCATGGAGAAAACACATAGTTACATGTGGAATTTAAAGGATGTATTCTCTCGATCAAATTACCAAAAACCACCTTGGATGCAATTAACTTTGGAAACCACCTGTACTTTCTAAGATCACTTACTTTTCAACTTAATTCCCTCTTACCAACCTGCTGCCTGGCCTGTTAATGTAGTTTCAGGACATGTTTACTTGCATTAAATTTTCATACCTCTAAGAATTTCCAACATTGTTCCCATACATATTGTATGTGGTGCCGCTATCTTCAAATGTTGCTCCCACGTTTCATAGTTCAAGTCCTCCTTAATGGTCACTCACTCATCACCCCTGACTCCTTTCAATCGCAGGCACACAGCCACAGTCTACAGCAAAACTAATCCCACTGTATATTGTAAAAGTGGTGGAAGCCCATGGCCTATACCCTTTTTGGCTCTTATTGTCGAAGATTAAAACCGAGTATGTCCACCCTATGTTGTAAGATGACATTCTGTAGTAGCTCTTAGATGTAGGCCTTGAAAGCCCACCATTAGATGCATACTGCAGATCGTAACCCCAACCAGAATGTCAGTGCACACAAATCAAAATCGTAGATTTAAAGTATGTCATACATGTGCGTATATATGAATTGTGATCATAGGTTGTATCTGAGGGAATGACGACGATCAAAGAGAAAACAATACCATTTGCAATTGATTGATTGGATACGTCATAAATAAACATCAAAGAACAGAATGCATGTCCAGAAGAATCAAAAGCGAACCAAATGCAATTCTATTAATTCAAAGACTGACTTGTAGATGTAGATGAATTGTGGAAGTACCAATCTGTAGATGACTTGCAGTTTGACCTCCGATTCACCGTTTAACAGCCAATTATTTCTTCTAGTGGTGTTCACAAAGGATCAGAAACTGGGCTGCAGATAAATTCTTAAAGTACCAATCTGTAGATGACATGCAGATTGGCATGGGATTGCTGTTTTAGATCCTGTTATTCCTTATGTGAGGATGGTTTTTCGAATGTTCATGTAGAGAGTAGGATGTCTGCGAGAAGTGAGGTCGATTGGCATAAGTGGAGCAGGCATTTGTTCATGGTGCCGTTTGGAGTTGTCGTAAGCGATTGGCACATGTTTACATTGTTTTGGAAATAGGCGGGTAGGTGGTAATATGGAATATATCATAGGGCATTTCGGGAATAAAAATGTGTAGAAACATGTCTAAACATGTTAGACTTTTAAGATAGAAAGAAAGAAAAGAAAGACAGAGAGATAAACGAGGGATCTCTTCTCCACAGCTGGGTCTTCCATAGGCACACACCCGCGTGCCCCACTACAAGTTGTTGATCTCTTTTTCTCTACGTTTTTTTACCATATTAGTCGGCATAACTAATTACTTGACTAAGAATTTCTTTCCATTTGGTAATTCTGTGCTCTTTTGTTCTGACATCATTCCGTGTTAGCCATGGGAAGATGAATTTTTTTGTTGAAATAAGTTCTTGAATAAAAGCATCAAACGTGACTAGATTTATCATTTGACTTCTCGGTTTTGGTAATTAGTTCTTCGTTTAAATTTAGGAGCTAGATTTTCGTTTGTTAAGTCTAATGAATTACTGAACGCCTTGCAAACTTTGCCCTGTAACCATACACAAACTGACACTTCAGCAAACATGGGACAAGAGGTATCAGAAGACCAAACTAAGCTGTTGGGCAAATTACACATATATCCCTGATGTTATGGTATAATTACAGGTAAGGACAATAGTTTGAATAAATTACACTTATGTTCGTTGACCAAATGGAATCTTAAAAACCCTAACGGTTTTAATGAAAAGACTATATTACCCCTAAGTTAGAACTTTTTTTTTTAATGCCATTACCTTATCTTAAAAAAAAGAAATATTAATGATGCCATTACTCTTCCCTCACCCCCCCCCAACCCCCCAAACCCAAGGTCCCGAAGACCCCGCTCATCGCCCACCGGTCGTCCCCCCCGAACCACTCGACAGATCCGAAATCGACAAGCCTGAGATTGTGGTGGCCACGCCCAGGCGTTTACAGTGACCGATCGAGCGCTATCAATGACCTTAAGATCCCCGCCGCCTCGGGCTCGGACATGGGGCCCTTGGAGACGCAACAAAAATAGATCGGAAGAGTCGCTGGGGTCTGTGACGAGGAGGAAGACATCGTCGTCCTTGTAGATGTGGAAGAGCTGAATGATGTTGGGATGGCCGAAGAGGAGGTGGAGGAGCTTGGGCTCGATGTCGAGGCAAATTCGGTCGGTGGGGGTGCGTAAGAGGAGGCGAGTGGTGGGGATGTGGTGTTGGAGGGAGGAGGAGGTGGAAAGAGGGGAGAGGAAGGAAGGTTGTCGGCATGATTTCAGTGAAACCCTAATTTGTATATTAGGGATTTCAGTGAAACCCTAATTTACAGATTAGGAATTTCAGTGAAACCCTAATTTGCAGATTAGGGTTTCAAAACCCTAATTTGCAAATTAGGGTTTCAAAACCCTAATTTTGAGGTTGACCCTCAGGATTTTGATGCAGATTGAGAATTTTTGATGAATTAGACTGCAAAGAAAGAGAGAAAATCAATAAAACCCTCGTCTCGAAATTAAAGATTGAAATCTTAAATTAAAATTTTTAAGAATATTTAGTATATACAGTACAAGGGGTAGTATCGTCATTTTCAAAAGGGCTAATTACACTCATGTTCCTGAGGTTAGGGTGAAATTACAGTCAATGACACAATGTTTGAAAAGGTAACAATCGTGTCCTTCCGTCACCCATCCCTTAAAAAATATACGTATTTACTAATGTCATCCATATGTATTTTTTAAATGACAATATTGCCCTATAAAAAGTATATACCCTATAAAATTTTAAAAAAATACTCATCTCCAAATACGCATTCCTGCCTAAAGTTACATAGAATTAGGGTAGAAACCCTTCTCTGTCTTCTCCAACTCTCCTACTCCACCGCTGCCCCTACCCTCCCCCACCTCGATCGTCTCCCTCACCCTCCCCCCTCCTCGTTGCTGGACCCACCCTCCTCCCAACGTGCCACCCGTACCCACCCTTATCCCTCCCCATCGCCGCACCCACAATACCCCTATTGCGCCACCTGCACCCCCCTCCCCGTCGCCACACTCACCCTCCTCTCACCCCGTCGGTAGCACCCACCCTCGTCCATTCCTGTTCGACGCACCCTCAACCCGTCGCCACACCCATCCTCCTCCCTCCCCGTCGTACCCCCTACCCCGTCGCCACACCCTCTCCTACCCCGTTCGCTGCACCCACCTTCCCCCTCCCGATCGTCACCCCCACCTAGTCGCCACTATGGTGGGTTCTACAATTTGGTGTCCCCACTCCGGCCGCATCAAAGGCAAAGCCAGCTGCGGGGAAAAGTCCAGAGAAATGCCTACCAGAAAAGCAAGAAACTCGCCGAGAGCCTCTTCTACAAGTTCAAAAATTCTCACAAGAACTACCCAGACAATTTCTTTGAATCTGAAGCACTTTAACGATTGGTACAAGTACGGTGGGTTTGGGCCATATTCATCGCGTGGGTGCTTTTGGGGGACTCGATTCGAGGGCGAATTTTAGACGAAAACGTGACGTTGATTTGCAAAGTCAGAGACCAGGATGAGTGGGAAGAAATTGAGCAATTTGAAATGGCACAAGATTTTGGGAAGAGGTTGAATGCAATGGATAAGGATGTGGGATTTAGGTACTTTTACGTCTCTGTTAGGCATCCAAGGTAGAGGTGTCGAAACTGCGGATGGCAGCAATGGACACTGGTGCGTGAGGTTGCGATTAATTTGGTGGAGTGGTGGTGATAAATTTCAGATTGAATTAAAGCAGATTGTAAGCACTTGTTGAAAGTGGGGCTTTATTGATCTAAAAAAAATTCTGCTCCAAATTGTTCAAATAGCTACTGGATTAAGAATTCAGCAATTCGGGTATGTGTGCGTGTTGCAGCTGAAGAAGGGTTAAGGGATGGTGGTGGTGGGAAAAATTATATTTGTAAGTGATGGGCTTTTTGGTCATTATATCCAAACCGTTATCTAGTCCAATATTTCCGTTAGGTCAAAGGACATAAGTGCTTATTTCCCAAACTTATGGACACGTGTGTAATTTCACCTAAATCTCAGGGACATAAGTGTAATTAACCCTTTTAAAAATACATATTGATGACATCATACAAAAAGTACACTTTTTGGACGGAACCCTGACGGATGGACACGGCTGATACATTTTAAAGGTGTTTGGTCACGAAATGTTACATTTTGAAACTTGTTGTTCTTGACTGTAATTATGCCCTAACCTCAAGGACATATGTGTAATTTGCCCTAATGATCTAGATGTGAAGGACAAGGCAGAAAGGTTGTTTGAAGGAAGTTGAGATCACCATAAGGGTCCGATTGGATCACAGAATTAGCCTTGAAATTTAGATTTATTTTAGAATTGTACATTAAGAATTATAATTCTGCTGTTTGGACAACTTATTTAGAATTGGAATTACAATTCATACCCAATTCCAATTGCAATTAACACTATACTTTAAAGTCCACAGGCCAATTCTTAAGGCCGAACCTCGAACTTACAATTCCGGCACGTTCTATTTTGTCACTTCTTTTTTTCTCTCCATTCGATTTATGCCCGACACTAGCCGGTTCTCTGAGCTCTCTTATTTCTCTCTTCCCTTTGATTCAACCTCGCCGGGAGTGACGATCTTCCTTCTCGCCCGCAGCGAAGATAATTCTTCTCTCTTCTCTGAGCTTTCTTACTTCTCTCTTCCCTTTGATTCAACCTAATGTTTTGACTGCGACAAACGGCGGCAATGATCTACTCTTTTTGACGACAGAGATGTCGATCTAAGTTTAGTCAAACTTTTATTCTGATGTTGCTTTGGTTTTAGGTTGAGTTTGTCTCGGTTAAATTTGTTATTGATTTTGGTTTTAATTTTGGGTCAAATATAGTAGTTTAACTTGATTCAATCTGGAACCATCATATAAGCCAGAATGAAGTAGAACTGCAAGTTATTAGCGACATGCTTCCACCTTTAAATTCATTAGAAGATAATCTTGTACAATCATACCAGATTGCTTATGCCACCGCCATGTTTATGCAAGATACGTTGCAAATATACTATAAGGATACTTTCTTTTCTTTCGAATTTTTTGTTTTGGAGATTTACTATTTCATCGAAGTACCAAGACCCTAAACATACTGGGGCAAGCTTGGGAATCTGGTTTCATGCTTGATTATAGGAATCTTGAATGACTTTCATGTCCTAGCCTCTACGTTATATAGGCAATGAACCCTTGAGCCGACCCTCTCATGAGTTTCTTTAGTTCCTTCCATGTCTAGTGGAAACTAAAGTTAATGATCCATTTGAAAGCTTTTACGGTCTTCAAGTCATGTGAGATTCAGTGAATAAGTTTATTGGTTTGTGAGAAGTTTTCAAGCCAGCTTTTTACTTCAAGTTTGGCTGTGAGATGTTTCTTAAATTCAACTTTTGAGTACAATGTATGGATGGTGCTGTGATGGTGTTGGCCTTATGGGTGGTCATGTGAATGTGTTGGCCTTATGGGTGGTCATGTGAATGTGTTGGCCTTGTGCGTGTGTGTGGGGGCTAGGTGGGGATGGGAGTTGAAAAAATTGGTGCCATGATTTCTTGTGACTTCAGTTTCTTTTTGCTGTTAAACTGGTGCATTTAATATGTCAGTTTTTATGTTCTCTGTGCAACCACACTTTGCTTTTCTTATTTGTTATCTAGCTTTATCATATATTTGGCTCTTTCCATTTATTTGTTGCCAAATTGATGAAGCATATGTTTCATCTCTCAAGTGTTTATTCTTGGCGTGTCGAGCCCATACAGAAAATTGATTTTAATGGAGGCATATCAGGTGTTCATGTCTCTGTGTGAGTCTACATATACCAGCATTGGGTAGTTTATTGCGTATCATTAATCTGTGTATCTGTGTTTTATCAAAAACGCACTGTGGAAAAAGGTACAACGGTCTTCCTTATGATGATTATTGAACAGGTGCTATATATCAACTTCTAGTCATATTGTTGTTGATGTTGGATAGAATAGTTGTATGATGGAGTCGTTTCCTTATTGCATATCTGGGTCATAGTATCAGATTGTTATGGGAAAAACAATTGACTGGCATTCTAAACTTATATGGGGAAGAAAGCTTCACAAATAACCTGTGTGGCTATGGAATCTTTGGAGTGGACATCTTCTATATCTATGTTCGACTAGTTAAACACTGTTCCCAACCCATTCTGGTCGCACCTAAGGGCCCACTAGGGGTCCCATTTTGCGCGACACGTCGACGTGGTCAACGGTCAATTTTTAACGCATTGAATCGGTCAAAATATGCACACCCAAGTCACGTGCGTTTCTCACTCCGCATGCCTTGTGCGCGACTTGGACGCCAATTATTTCACATCAGCATGACTCACAGTAGCACGCTTGTCACGCCGCGACCGCTGAGCAATGGTTTCACCCCAAAACATCGTCTGACGGCGCACCCGGAGACACGGAGTCAAGGGGTTAAGGCCTTGACCAACCCCATGAGGTCGGCCTCAGCCTCCCCTAAAGGGTTGGCCTTGGCCTTCCCCCCAGGGTTTGGCCTTAAGCCTTTTCCAAGTCACCCACTCCCAGCGCAATGTCCATTTTCACGCGTTCTTCATTGTGTGCGCCTCGTGTGTGACTTTGGCGCCTCATTTATTAGGTTGGCACGACTCATGGTAACGCGCTCGTCGCACCCCAGATACCCAAACCCTTTTTTACCCAAAACATCGGCCGATGGCGTACCCGGGGATAAGGGGTTCTAGGGGTTCAGCCTTGGCTAACCCCACGGGGTTGGCCTCGGCCTCAGCCTTCCCCATGGGGTCAGCCTTGGCCTCCCTAAGGGGTTGGCCTTGGCCTTCCCCCCAGGGGTTGGTCCTAAGCCTTCCCCAAATGTCCAACTCTCCCCTTGATGCCCTTTTTTACGTGTTTTCTCTATGTACGCTTTGTACGCAATTTTAGTGTCTCGTTTATTACGTTAGCACGACTCACGGTAATACGGCTCATCGCATCTTGACTACCCAACTCCTCGTCGTTCATCAAGATACCAAAACACCAATCGTCTGTGTGCCCTAAGGACTACCAAAGGGGGAGTGGCCTTGGCCTCCCCTTTGAGGGATGGCTTTGGGCTTGGCCACCCCCTAGGGTCGGCCTCGGCCTCCCCAAGGGGGTCGGCCCCAGCCTCCCCTGGGGGTTGGCCTTGGCCTTCCCCTAAAATTTGGCATTCGGCCTCCTCTTCCACACGCAATTTTCTTTACGGGACTTTGCGTCTCCGCAATGCCCACCAGTGCTCGCACACCAACCTCAAGACGTCCGTCGCTCGCGGCCTCGTGCCACCTTTGCAATGACCGTCTCCCAAAGTCACGAGTTACTCCCGAGTGACCCTTCACTGTCAACCGCGTACCCTTATTTCCAACTTTGTCATTACTAAAGTTCGCGTTTAGTATTTTGGTACAACATATGCACTTGGTTCATTCCCCGTCTCCGGGACACTCGACGAGCACCTGTGCACCGTCTCCACGACGATCGTCGTCGTTCCCGTGCACCACTTCCATAACATGTGCCCCGGCACCAAGTATTATCTTGCGACAGTCATCGACATGCCCGTGCGCCACAATTAATGTCTCATGCCGTTGGCATCACGTCCATGCACCACAATTATGTCTTGTGTTGTAGGCACCACACCCATGCGTCACATTTAATGTCTCATGCCTTTGGCATCGCGCCCATGCGCGCTGTAGGCACCGAGCCCATGCGCCACTATCATGTCTCGTGCCGTTGGCAACGCCCCATGCCCCACTCTCATGTAACATGCCCCTGGGTACCATGCTCAATCACTACACCATGCGCCCCCGCCATGGACGTGGAACATGCTTGACCCACTCTCTGGAGTGTGCAATATTCCGAGGGACTTCGCTCGTAGTGCTCCGGCACAAGGACCCTTCGCAGCAGTATAGGCTCGTTACCAAAAAGATATCACCGCCTATGGTGACTTGCATGACACTAGGCACTGAGCTACGACCATGTCCACTCATGTTACCGGTTATCATCGGCACCCCCAGGACGATGACTCTCGAGTCACTCCGGGACGGGAGCAGGTCTTTGGAGGGCATCGCGCCTAGTCCTCCTGGCAATTGGTTACATGGGCAACCCTCGCCGATGTCAGGTTGTCTCTGCGTCTCTTGACGTACCCCTGTGGGATTCAGTATGGGCTCGGACCAGTGGCTAGGGAAACGGACTTACTCTGATCATGCCGACGTTGTGTGGTCAGTCTTTTCAGACAGGTAGAGCGGCGCTGTGTGGGGCAGGCAATGTGAATATGGGAACCAGCAGTCTAACGGAGCACTGATATTTTCGGACCCCCTGGTGACGTGTCACTCCCAGGGAATAACATGTAGCATTTGATGATGTAGGCATACCTTTACATATAAATAGTGGACTTTGGACTTCATTAAAGGGACTTTTAACTCATTCTCTCAAAATCACCTTCTCACTCTAGAACTCAATAGCTCTTAAATTCTAGAGAGAGAAGCACAATTGGACATAATCTTGGACATAGCATTGGACCCTAACTCGGACCTCGACTTGGACTATCAACTGTCGGCCCTATTCGTCTCAGCCTCCACAGCACTGCCACTCCTCATGGCCTGTCTGGGAAGTCTTGATCTCTGCCCTTACTCCACCTTCAGTGTCTCTCACTTTATACATCTGGAAGCAGACTCGGACTGCAGCCTTTATGACACCTCCACGTAGGTACGAACCCACTTTCCTTGGCATCATTTTGGCTACTCTGCTGGGGAAGTGAGCATCGTATGCAGTCTGTCTATCTTCCATACTTAGGCATCATGCATGTGCAACGGAGAGCTACCAGGACAACCAGCCAAGGCCTCATTCCCACTGTACAAGAAGAAGACCATCTCGGCGACCAGGAGGAGACCAGCGCCGTACGAATCCAAGACCAGCCACCAACCACAGCACCCGATGTGCAAGTGATTGTCAAAAGAGCAATACAGTAACTTACTCCCATCATTGCCCACCTGCAAGACTCTCAGACCACACTAATTGTCGCCATCATGGAACTGCAAAGATCCATATAGGTGTTGGCCTCGCAGCAAGCCATTCCACCAGTCTAGCCTTTAGGACCTGGGCCGGCTCTTGACATCACCCAGGCCCCAGTGTCGCGACCACCATCGCCTCGAGCCTCCAGACACTTGGTGGTAGGACTCATGACATCCTTGCCACCCGTAGCTGACGCACCTCCTTCCACGGTACCATCCCGCAGACCACAAACAAACGTTGGACAAGTGTCACAACAGATTTTTCCTGTTGTCGCACCTCAACACATGCCAACCTAAAGCTCTTCCGAAACCCACGACTCTATTAAGATGGAGCCTAACCCTTACCCAACTGAAAGCCCCAAACCACAGGCCAAGTGGTGGACATGTCTTGCCCACCCACCCATGCCCGTGTACAATTGCCACCACCATCCCTTATCATGTATCAACCCTCCATTGCTCCCGCTTACCAAGTTACCCCATCTGGGGGCTCGGGGGCTCGCGACGCCCCAGTCAGCTACCATATCTTGACCGGTAACGTGGAACCATCCCCTAACTATGTCACCTGATCAGACTTGGAAGCACTTATCCACCACCTGTCACAAAGCTCCGCACCTGACTCCTCAGGCAGACTGACAGGCCATGCACCATACGCCAACGACATAACCATCACGCCATATCCACTCAAGTACAAGCAACCGACCTTTGTGCTCTCCAACAGGCACAAGGGCAACGCCTATGAGCATTTGACCAGATTTGCCAGCTCGTTGGAGTAATACGGCCCTGAAGACAGTTTGAAATTGAGGGAGTTTCACAAGTCCCTCATAGGCTTGGCTTATACTTGGTACCACCATATCCCTGTCCATTCATGGAGCGACATGGTCTAGCTATTCTTGGACAAATTCCACTACGAAGCTAAAAGAGTCACTATAGTGGACATTGAGGGCGTACGCCAGAATCCCGGGAGGATTTGAACAAATATGTGCACCGTTTCCATCTCAAGTGCCTCAAATGTACGGACTTTAGCAAGGATGAGACATTGGTTCCAATATGCACCAAAAATATGAGTAATGTCTACAGGGTGCACATTGAAAACTTACAGTTGAGGTCATGGGGTCACCTCAAAGAGACAGCCCGCCGCACTTACGAGTCAATCGGTCCTATCAGGCCACGGAAGCCTCACTCGTAGAATGCACTTCTTGCAACGGTAGAAACATCCGAAGCTCAAAATAACAACAGCAACAACTGCAGTGGTTACAAGCGTCAGTTCCAAGGGGGGACCGACCCCCGACAAGAGAAGGCAGCGAGAACCTACCCCTGAGTACCCATGCGACTTGAATACAATGAAGGAGCTTCTGGCGGATTGGGTAGCACATGACAACAATTTCCAACTGCCACCAATGAGGACGAATTTCACGAAAGCGGATAAGGCCAAGCCCAACTATTGCCCCTACCATCGATCTGTGGGACATTACCTCAAGGATTGCAATGGCCTAAGAGAAATTTTTGCAAGGAAGGTCACTGCGGGCGACCTAAAGCTACGAAAGAACAATGATGTGCGTGGGCACCCTTACCCGTCGCATGGCAACAACAATAGGGAGCATCAGGTTCTCATGGTTGTCACTGACCATGTTGAGCATGTCATCACTGAAGCCTCGGCGGAGGCTATCCCCACCGTCGTACCTTGTGTACCTTTGGCTAGTCAGCCGACATCCTTCTTTGGACAGATGACGAAGATCAAAGGTTTCTTCAACGAAATGGGGTTTTCACATGCCGTCAGGACCTATCTCTCCAACTGCTTGATCGAGGTCATTACTGATCTCGGTCTGGAATGTTTTGCCGCCCAGGCCAAATTACAACATCTCCCTTCCATTGCATTGGTGTTGTCAGATAAAAACTCACCGCCAATCGAACATCATAACCGGCCGTTATTCTTGGAATGTACCATTAATGGCATGGGCTTTCGCCATACCTTGGTAGACTGTGGTGCCTCAGTCAATCTCATACCTTTCATCACCTTAGAAAGAGCCAACATCCCCGTACGAAAGATCATACGTGACCCAATCAAAATCACGGGCTTTGAGCAAGGCCCTCAATCGACCCTCGGCCATATCACCGTCGACCTTATGGTCGGCTCTGTCCATCGCGACACCATGTTTCACGTGATTGATAGTGAGCACACATTTCATCTATTGCTCGGCAGACCTTGGATACATCAACTGGGATGTTCCCTCAATGTACCACCAGTGTGTAAGACTGGTGGCCGGTCCTACGGGGTGCGAGGTAGCCCTAACCATCCCAGTCACCAAAGCTTCGTTCGCGTGCGCAGAGTCTTACTTTGTTGAAGCCTCCTTCTTCATCGAGCTTGCCGAGGATGGTGAGAACTCTATTCACATCCATTTAACCAAACTACCAGACTGGGATGAGGGCCCTCTAAGCCTAAGGCCAAGAAGACTAGCAAGAACAAGGGGCCGACTTCAACGATACCGCCTGCTATAAAGACCGACTCCCCACCTTCGCCCCCCAAGTCCAAGAAGCAAAAGGCCGAACCAACCTTTAAACGCATCGTTAAAGACGGTAGAGTAATCTATCAATTGTGACGATGTGCAAGGGCTCCAGATGGTCCATCATCTGACCCCCTCGACCTTGACCCTCCCATGGAGACTGAATGATGTTGCGCGACCGAGTATTGCCCGCCAAACCTCGAAATCACCCCTGGTGCTGCCCCACCTTGTTATGAAGATGGCCCTAGACCACAGGCTAAAGACCTTGAAGAAATTAACCTGGCTAACCCCAGGGGAGGAACCACGACTTACGTACATTGGCACAAAACTCACCCCAGGCCGAAGAGAGGAATTGATACCCTCCTTCGCGAATATCGTGATGTATTGGCATGGAGTTACAATGAGATGCCTGGGTTGGACCTTCCCTTGGTGACGCACCATCTCAATATCCCAACCGGGTCCATCCCTATCCGACAGCATCTGCGAACCTTCTGCCCTAAGCTCAAGTTGAAGATCAAGCAAGAAATAGAGCGACTTCTGTAGGCTGGCTTCATTGAACCTATTACTCATCCCATATGGTTGGCCAACGTCATCCCCGTACAAAAGAAGAATGGCCAAGTCCGCGATTGTATTGATTTTTGGGATTTGAACAAAGCATGCCCCAAAGTTGAGTTCCAATTGCCCAACATTAACATGCTTACGGAGGCCGCTGCCAGACACGAAACCTTTTCTTTCATCGATGGTTTCGCCGGCTACAACCAAATTCTGATGAATCCTGACGACTGTGCCAAGACAGCCTTCCGAATTCCCATGGATAACTTTTGTTAGAAGGCCATGCCTTTCGGCCTCAAGAATGCTACTGCTACCTATCAAAGGGCGATGATAGCCATCTTCCATGTCATGATAGATCGGATAGTGGAAGACTATGTCTACGATCACATAATCAAGTCTTAAAAGGAAAGTGATCATCCTCACTGACCTCCGAGAAATTTTTGATTGTTGTCACCAGTACAACATACGGATGAACCTTCTGAAATGGGCCTTTGGAGTCTCCTCTGAAAAATTCCTCAGCTTCTTAATCAATCGACATGGCATCAACGTTGACTCATCTAAAGCCACCTCCATCCAAGAGATGCCTTCTCCCCGAAATACTAAACAGTTGAAGAGCTTCCTTGGCAAGGTTTCTTACCTTCGCTGATTGATCCCTGCACTAGCCTAGCTTATTACACCATTCCAACACTTGATGCGCAAAAGCGCCCCGTGGAGCTGGGGTCTGCCCCAACAGCAAGCTTTTGAGCAGATCAAGTAGACCCTCATGTTCCCCAGACCATGGTAATGCCACAATGGGGTATCCCACTCTTAGTATACTTGACTTCCACGCCCAGGTCCATCAGGGCCTTATTTGCTCAAGAGGTGGATAGGGTAGAGCGTCCTGTTTATTACCTCAACCGGACGATCAAAGGACCCGAAGCCAATTACTCCGAGATTGAAAAACACTACCTAGCCTTGGTTTATGCCTCACAAGAATTCAGACATTACTTCTTGGCACACTAGATCACCCTTATTACCAAGGCTGATCCACTCTAGTATATGCTCACCCGCCCTGCCTTGTCTGGCCGACTTACCCGCTAGTTATTACTTTTGGCTGAGTTTAGCTTATCTATCAAGAACCCTATAGTTCTACGGAGTCAAGCACTTGCAGACCTATTGGCCTTCTTCCCATGCCAACAGTACGAACCGACCTCGGTTCAATTGCCTGAGGAGAAGACAGCCCTGATCACCGACATCGAGAATTGTGGACGTTTCAGATGCACCAAACAATGCACAAGCTCTTGTGATCAACGTCGAGGGTGATTGGCGTCAACCTTTCATCGAATATTTATCCCATGGGATTCTACCTCCCGACCGTAGCTCGGCATGATCTATCAAACGAAAATCGGTCAAGCATTTTGTGACGGAAGGCGCGTTATTTCGCAAAAGTTTTTCGGGGCCCACCTTGCGATGCTTGCAAGGTGCCCAGGCAGTGAAGGTGATCAATCAAGTGCACAATGATGACTGTGGAGAGCATCAAGGATCTCAAAAGTTGTATGCAGAATTACTAAGGCTGGGGTACTATTGGCCAACCATGGAATATGACTTTATCTTTCATGTCCGACACTGCCAACCCTGCCAGAGGCACGCCGACATAATGCACATGCTGGCGTCCGACCTTCGCATGATCCTGACCCCTTGGCCATTTCACTCTTGGGCTCTTGACCTCATCTGTCCCATTCACCCGTCGTCCAGAGGTCACATATGGATAATGGTCGCAACGGAATGTTTTACAAAGTTGGTTAAAGCCATACATCTACGAAGAGCCACGGGAGGCACTGTTGCTAACTTCTTGCGCAATCACGTCATCTGCCGCTTCGGCATCCCTCGGTGTATAATATCCGACAACGGCACCCCATTCATCAACAAGGATGTTCGAGCTCTCATGGAAGGAAACGGCATCAACTATGTGACATCAACCCCTTACTACCCGCAGGGCAATGGTCAAGTCGAAGCCTCCAACAAGACTCTACTATGAGTGTTTTCACGCATGGTTCATGACGCCAGTGGGTCATGGTCCGAAAAGCTAAGTCTGGCACTTTGCTCTTACAGAAATTCCAAGCACACAGCAACGAAGGCCACGCCCTTTTTCCTCGTCTACCAGGATGAGTGTATGGCATCAGCCGAGATCACAGTCGCCTCAGCTCGAGTCTCCCTAAGCAATGGTCTATGGGGGGAGGAAACCAGAATGACAGCCCTTATAGGCCTTGACGAAAAGAGAGCCAATGCCTTGCGAAGAATGAAGAAGTATCATGAACAGCTCACAAAGGCATATGGAAAGACCGTCAAACCACGAACATTTGTTAAAAGTGACCTTGTCCTCCAAGCCGCCAAGCATGTACGTGCCAACATGTCAGCCCCCAAGTTCACACCAAATTGGGAAGGCCCGTTCAAAGTGCATACAGCTAGAGACAACGGATCTTACCTCCTGCTCAACCCAGACGATGGACAGATCACGACCCCTATCAACGGCCGCTATCTGAAGAAGTATTATGCATAACTGGCTGCGGATTGTTCCCCCCAGCCCTACCGCCCAAAGCATAGCACACTTGAACACATAGCATTTTTTTTGTACATGCACACATGTCTATAGACTTGTAACTTTTTCTAATCATTACAACTTATTACTTTACCGATGTAATGATATTTTGACCAAAACACTATCAATGCAAAAAACATTCATTCGCCTCAACACCTGTATGTAATGCACTCTTTTATTCGCACATTTGTTCACTAAGTAGCCTGCTATGGGCGAGGAGAGGGGAACACCAACAAGAAGCCAACACATGCGAAGTCACACCAGTACAACAAAAGCTAAGCATCATGTCATAACAAGCACAGGTACAAAAGCACCATATGACTGCAGTATCAATATCAGCAAAATGTACAAAGGTCAAAGGTTTGCAGGCCACTACAGACACAATGGCTAACATACAATGCAAAGTACATGATGTCTAATAGAAGGAAGCAAACAAGGCTCCAACAGGATTAGAAGTGTATGCCTCCAATGTCTGTCGCTGCGTCTGTAAATCAGACCAGCTACCATCCCACTCAGTACACTAGCTCTCTAGCCCTGCCCATCGAGCCTCCGTCTCAGCCAGTCATCTCTCTGCCTCCCCAAGCTAGATCCGTCTCTCTGCCATCTCCCCGAGCTACATCTGTCATCGCTGCATCAAGTGGTCGCCGCTGACTCTGCAAAGCTACCTCCTGAGCCCTTATAAGGGTCAGTCCTGCTACGGCCTCAGCACTCTGCCCCCTCGCTCTGATATAGTCTACCAACCATTCCAACTAAAAGCCAAGAGATAAGAAAGGCGCGAGTTCCGATATAAACTGTGATATGACCTCTGAAGTCCAACCTAAGGCCTGCACCACACCAAGAGTCACCAGTCAATCCACAAATGCAGTGTACAACGGCTTCGTGAATACTGTGCCTCACACAATAATAGTGCCAGCAAATGTCTGCGGATTTCCCGCCCTATTCATCTCCAACCAACGGACTACTGAATCAGACAACCCAACACCTTCCCTTGGTGCCCCGTCTACCTGCCCGACCAAAGACATGTTACTGGTATCACCAACCCCTGAAGCCCTACCACCCACTGACTGCACGCCAATGGCAGCAGCATGCATCGCCAAAAGAGCATCACCCATATCTGCGGTTGATCCCTACAATGTATTTGGCACAGGTTCCACAACAGATGGACCAGGTACCTCCTGCCGTGGCAACGGATCTCTAACCACTGCATGTGTAGCTGGCAACCCATCATGCGCTCATATCGGAGCATCTAGCTTTCTACTGGTTCACCAATCATCCCTCACAAACATATGACCCATCTGGCCACCGAACAACACCTCGACTAAGACAGGTGACGGACTCAGACGACTGAACGACTCCACAATATATGTTGTTGCCTGCTCCGCCGCCTCGGCCACGTAGACGGCCTCACTATGCATAGGCTCAACCTCATCATTGGCCGCAGTATCCATCTCTTCCGTCGCTTCAGCCTCACCGACGGCCTCACTATCTATAGGTACACGGACCGTGCCAGCTCACCTGCGACAACACCTCTCTCTGCATTAACATCCGATACACCGGTAAGCAATACCGACATGCAAGATTGCCTCGTAACCTACACCGATATCAACCCCAATCCTCTGTCCCCCGGAAAAGACGTAAAACTCCTGCTTGTCGAGCGGCGCCTGCGACAACCACTCTGAACATGTCATCCGCACTCGCTCCTACTATCGCACAGACTCTACTGTCACTACTCCAGTCGATAGCGTCCCAGGCCTCCTCCAATCCTCTGTCATGGATAGCCACGCTCGTGCCTCCTCCAGCATAATATACCGAAAGGCCGTCTTCACATCCCAAGGACTAGTATAGCCACATGGGGGCTCTAAGTCATAACCAAAGGCCATGGATAGACGGTTGGTACTATATCTCGCCACATAACACCTGGTCATCGCCGGCTTCCTACCGTCATCAGTCATCACAGGTAGCCACCCTGGGAAGTAGGCTACCAACAGGGACACCTCAATCTCTATAAACTAATCTTGCCTATTCAGTCGCAAACTGATGTCCCGCAAATGTATCCACAGAGGGGTACTGTACGAAGAATGCATATTGACATACAGACGTGCAAGGCACTCGTCTCGCATGTCAAATATCTCCGCCAACTCGTATCCAGGCTTCTTCCCGCCCGCCCAAGCTTATACACGGCCACCTACATACCAGATCGCCACTTCTCGAGACCTACCCAGTCGGGTCATCGTGTCACGCCCCCGGAATGGGCGCAACGCTAAACAGGCTAGTTAACACATATACCTCAAGGATAAACAGAGCTTTACTACAACCTCAAATAGAAACAGCGGAAGCATGCTTAAACATTACAGTCGTCCATAAGTGGAAAGACTGAACGAAACATTATATTACAGACCACCTCTCTTCTATACAAGTACTACACTCCAAAATAAACGAAGAACAACGAAAACGTTGCTCACCCAGCGTAATACTCTTGAGTCTCCCCGAGGTAATCCTCTTCGTCCCTTGGCAGATACTCCGACTCCGAACCTAGGAAAAAAAAGTATCGGGAATGGGTCAGCCTAATGGCTCAGTAGGGTATCCGGTGCTTTTAAGTCCAAACATGACTTGATCATATTATGTATAGTTAGTATGAACATGCAAGTCACTTGAACAGATGATACCTACGTACTTAAGAATAATTTAACATATCGAGTAACACATGCAAGCATCTGCTCACACTTGCCTTCAAAAGAAACGAGAATAACATATCGAGCAAGATTTGAAATCTTGTAGAACATACACGAGAATGACAAGCAAGACCTAAATATTAACTTGATCTCGCCAAGAATAACCAAACAGTACAAAAATTTCAAGACAAATACAAGCCAAGTACGAGAATATCAATATGCAAATATGCCCCTCATGCACGAGCCAACCTTCCCTGAGTGCGAGAGACTTTTCGTATCGCAACCAACTGATGTAGCGGGTTCGATAAAAGAAGTCCAACGTCATCACAGGCACGCCAATAATTCCTTTCGAGAATTAGTACGCATAGCTAGTGCGCACTATCAAGACATGAACGAGAACCCTGGCCGGATAACTTCCAACCCCGGCAAATAACACCCTCAACTCACTTTTTTCCTCCTCCTTCACGTGATATGCATAATCATGTATATATGTCAACATGAATGTCATCAAGTACCTCAAAAGAGGTTTAATCCCCTGTCGAGTCATATTTACCGTATTATCAACAATACATGCCAAACATGTAACCTAATCTGTCCAGTATTTCAAATGGCAGCAGGAGTAGTCTGTACTCCGAAAATCATAACAATTTAATTACAATGCTTACACAGTCAAACTATATATTTATGAAAACTAGACTTAAAGAGATACATCCCAGTATTTTACTTGACACGGAAAGATTATTTTAAGATCATATTAAGCCCTTTAAAAAGACAAACTTCAGAATCTGCCTAGCAACAGTTTGACAAGATAGGTTTCAAGCCACGAATTTTAAACCATAGCAATAGTACTTGAAATAATCTTAAATTTGGTATGTATACTCTATACATGTACTAGTATAACATATAAAATAACCAGGTCCATATCTTAACTAAAAGTATACATTTCTAAGAACCAAAAAGTACCCTAATTCCATGACTGTACAGTTTCACAGAATAGGTTTCAATCCACGAATTTTAAACCACAGTAATACTACTTGAAATAATCTGGAATTTGGTATGTATACTCTATACATGTACTAGTATAACATATAAAATAACCAGGTTCATATCTTAACTAAAAGTATACATTTCTAAGCACCAAAAAGTACCCTAATTCCATGACTGTTTTTGCAGATTTCAGTATACATGAACCCCCTTCTCCTTGAATCATTTCGAAAATATATATATAAGTGTTTTACTACCATCATGCATGTTCTGAAAAAAAAAAAAACACACAAGATAACCTACCTTAAAGAATTTTAGGCCAAGCCAATTCAAGAAGATTCTCTCATTTGTTCTTCGTTTTCTTCTTCTTCCCTTCTTCTCTTCTTCCTTTCTCTCTTTTATTTTCCCACTCTTTCCCTTCTCTTTGTTCTATTTTGACCGAAAGTGAGCCTTGCAACCCCACCTTCTCTTTTGTTTCTAAATTATCCACTTAGGCTTCTTTCCATTTTTTTATTAGTTTCTTTTGCTTACTCACCACCAAATAATTAATCCTAAGGCAACACATGGCGTGCCACTAATACCAAGTTTTCATATTTGCATATTGGCCCCAAGGTTTTGCATAATTACTTTTTAACCCCCAAAGTTTTACATAATTATGTTTTTGGTCCACAACTTAATTTCGATATTTATTTTATGTAGACAACTAATATAACACAATCATATTATTTCAATCAAAATTAAATATGTTTAATCTTAATAAAATAATTAGAAGCTAATTAAGATCGGGGCCTTACACACCGTGCCCTTCCTCGGCGACGGATGTGCCAAAGGAAACCCCAGAGGCCGATACTCAATGTAAATCTCAAATAGATACCGCTGCAAGAACATCTAATCTACGTAGGTCGACACCTGATATTGCCCGCACAATCTCTGCACGTCGTTGGAAAACTGATCTAGACGTGAGTACAGTGTGCCTAAGTAAATGAGAGCCAGCCCGACGTGACCACCCCCAGCCATCCTGACTGCCAAGGGGAATACCTCTGGGGCAACGCCATCCTCAGGCGTCCCCTCAAATACAAACCTACAAGTATAGAAAATACAACACTTATTACAACGCCTCACCCTGTCTAGAACATAGAGTGTAATGCATAGCAGTATGACTACACTAACTTCTTGAAGCAAGAAATTTTTTTAAGTATAGGATTCGACATACTAGCCATACAAGAGCAATATAGACACAACATGCAAGCAATGCAGAAACGAAGACAATAGAAATGCGTACCTCGACAAGAACATGGCGAGGAAGCCCGCTAGCTCATACCTCTCGTCCTTATAGCAGGGACCCATGTGGAAATTGGACTTCGACACTGACTTCTGCCCTGGTCGCACGGTCGCCGTACCATAGAAGTGTTTGATCCACCCGATGTATTTACCTTTTCGGTGGCTCTTTATCTCGGCTGAAAACCTTTGCAGTGCCTTGACGGTCAACCGTTCCTGCACTGTCAACTTCAGTGCACAAGTATCCTCCGTCCCATGCATCGGCAACCTGGTCAACATCACCACATCCAAAAGTGTAGGCCCAATCTCACCAAACTCGGTGATGAATGTATGCCTCTGAGAGCTCAACCTAGAAAGCAACAATGTCAAGCCTTTAATATCCCTCACCGGATTAACCACCTTGAACTTCACAGTCGACACCAGCCCCACTGCCTCCAACCTTTCCACCCAAACTGAACGCTCTAACATGTAAGTGCACTAAAAATTCCACCCCATCGGCATCGTGTTGTGGCCCTTGAACATCACAGGTGACCACGGTATATCTAGTCGCTCCACCAAAAAACCCGGCACATACCTCGGCGACATCACCGGGCAACCTCCCCACTCGGCACGCGAACATACGACGAGGGAACCATGGGACTCTCACCCGTCGACGAAGCACTCCAAGGCCCTATAAACGCATCAGCAGCCACTCGCTGACCCAACTCTCTCCATAGCTCTTCTGGCAGGCAGCCGGGCACCGCTCCCTTCGCCGTCAACAACAAATTGCTCCGACTTGGCGTGGGATCAAAACTCCTCTCTCCCCCATCATCAAAGCTCAATGGCACCCCTTACATCCCAACTGGCGTCGGCGTGGCCTCGTCATTCCCAAACGCGTCGCCCTGGGACGACTGTGATCGCCCAATCGCTCTACCACGAGGTCTCGCACTCTGTTTCATCCTTGTCTTCTTTTGAGATCCACCGGCTTTATCCCTCGCACTCGATAAAGAAAATTCACGTGCGCCCCGCACACAGGCAACCTCAGTCTCGGCCTCGGTGCCTGCGGGTGCCTCGGCCTCGGCCCCGCTGCCGCCAGCCGCTCCCCCTTCTTTTCTTCTTCTTCCCCTTTCCTTTCTCTCTTTTTCTCCTCTTCCGTCCCTTCTCCCTCCCCCCTCCCTCCATTCTTTTTCCCTTCCCCTCTCCTCCCTTCCCTCTTCCCTTCCCTCTTCCCCTCCTCCCATCTCCCTCCCCCTCCCCGCGCCGACCTTCCCCCTCACCAACACCTCTGCCGTGTAGCTAAGGCCGGCCTCGGCCTCGTGGCCTTGGTCGGCCTCAGCCGACCTTGGCCCAACACCTCTTCCCCCACTTTCTCCTCTCTTACCTTGTTGCATCCTTCTTGCCTCTTGGGTAGTCCTCATTCTCATAAGTCTTCAAGCTTCTCCTTCTTCTTCTTCTTCTCTCTTTTTTTCTCTAACTCCTTCTCCCTCCCAAAGTCTTAAAAATGCTAGACTTCCCACCTACTTTTCATTCAAATTTTAAACTTTTCCCCCAAAACTCCTAACAACTCTTTTTTTCAAACGCACTCCCCATTTCGCGCTAACTTTATCTTTTTCACGCTACCGTGGTTGGGAACGACATTATAAATTTTACGGCATTATTTTTGCCACTACTAAAAATTTCGCGCAAACCCATTTTCTGGTACAATTTTCATTTTTCGAGCTAAATTCGATTTTTTACGCTACGCCAACGGAAGCGCACGTAGCACTTTTTCTCGTCGTTCCATTTTTCTTTCTCGCTATCGCCGTAACCTCATTTTGCGCTACCGTTTTCTCGATTTAAACAAAAATTCCGCTTTTAAAAAATGTTCGCTACTATTGCGTCCGTTAACAAAATTCTATCACCACGCATTATTTGCGAATAGCGACGGTTATGCGTGCGACGCTTGCTCAGGTCGCCCTTCCGCGCACACCATACACAGGGGGCTTATGTTCCCAGTCCATTCTGGTCACACCCAAGGGCCCACCAGGGGTCCCATGTTACGCGACAGGTCACATATTCAACGGTCAATTTTTCAACGTTTTCAACCGGTCAAAATATGCACGCTCAAGTCACGTGTGTTTTTCGCTCAACACGCCTCGCGTGTGACTTGGGCGCCAATTATTTCATGTCAGCATGACTCACAGTAGCACATTCGTCACGCCGCAACTACCGAGCACCGGTTTCACACCAAAATATCGGCCGACGGCGCCCCCGGAGACACGGGGTCAAGGGGTTAAAGCCTTGGCCAACCCTCATGGGGTCGGCCTCAACCTCCCCCTGGGGGTTGGCCTTGGCCTTCCCCTCAGGGTTTGGCTTTAGGTTTTCCCTAAGTCACCCACTCCCCTCGCAATGTCCATTTTCATGCGTTCTTCGTTGCGTGCGCCTCGTGTGTTACTTTGGCACCTCATTCATTTGGATGGCATGACTCATGGTAACGCGCTCGTCGCACCCCGGATACCCAAACCCTTTTTTACCCAAAACATCGGCCGACGGCATACCCGGGGACAAGGGGTTCAAGGGCTTCAGCCTTGGCTAACCCATGGGGTCGGCCTCAGCCTCCCTGAGGGGTTGGCCTTGGCCTTCCCCCCAGGGGTTGGTCCTAAGCCTTCCCCAAATGGCCAACTCTCCCCGTGATGCCCTTTTTCACGCGTTTTTCTCTATGTATGCTTTGTACGCAATTTTAGTGTCTCATTTATTACACTGGTGAGACTCACGGTAATACGCTCGTCGTACCTAGACTACCCAATTCCTCGTCTCTCACCAAAGTACCAAAACACCAACCGTCGGCGTGCCCTAAGGACTACCAAAGAGGGAGTGGCCTTGGCCTCCCCTTTGAGGGATCGCCCTAGCCTTGGCCACCCCCTAGGGTCGGCCTCGGCCTCCCCAAGGGGGTCAGCCTCGGCCTCCCCAAGAGGGTCAGCCTTGGCCTTCCTCCAAATTTTGGCCATTTGGCATCCCCCTTCCACACACACTTCTCCTCACGGGGCTTTGCGTCTCTGCAATGCCCACCAGTGCTTGCACACCAACCTGGCGACGTCTGTCGCTTGCAGCCGCGTGTCGCCTCTGCAATGACCGTCGCCAAAAGTCGCGCGCTACTCCTGAGTGACTCTTCGCCGACAACCGTGTACCCCTATTTCCAACTTTGTCATTCCTAAATATTGCACTTATCATTTTGGTACAACATACACACTTGGCTCACGCCCCATCTACGGAACACTCGACGCGCGCCCGTGCGTCGTCGCCGCACCTGTGCTCCATTTCCATAACATGTGCCCCGGCACCAGGTATTGTTTCGCGATAGTCGTCGTATCGCCCGTGCGCCACAATCAACGTCTCGTGCCGTGGGCATCGCACCCATACGCCACAATCATGTCTCGTGTTGTAGGCACCACACCCATACGCTACAATCAATGTCTCATGCCGTTGGCATCGCGTCCGTGCGCCACAATCAATGTCTCGTGCTGTAGGCACCACGCCCATGCGCCACAATCATGTCTCGTGCCGTTGGCATCGCGCCTGTGCGCCACAATCATGTTACATGCCTCCGAGCACCATACTCATTCACCACACCATGGATGTGGAACATGCTTCGACCCACTCTCCGGAGTGTGCAGCATTTCGGGGGGCTTCGCTCGTAGTGCTTCGGCACGAGGATCCTCCGTAGCGGGATAGGCTCGTTACCACAAAGCTATCGCCGCCTGTGGTGACTTGCATGACACTAGGCACTGAGCTGCGACCATGTCCACTCATGTTACCGATGATGATCATCGGCGCCCCCAGGACGATGACCTCTGGGTCACTCTGGGACGGGAGCAGGTCTTTGGAGGGCATCGCGCCTAATCCACCTAGCAGTTTGTCACAAGGGCCTCCCACACCGCTGTCAGGTTCTCTACGCATCTCTTGACGCACATTTGTGGGATTCAGTAAGGGCTTGGACCGGTGGCCGGGGCAACGGGTTTACTCAGATCATGCCGACGACAGATAGAGTGACGTTGTATGGGGCAGGTACCGCAAATTTGGGAATCGGTAGTCCAACGGAGAACCATGATTTTTGGACCCTCTGTAGACGTTTCACTCCCAGTGTATGACAAGTGTCATTTGATGACATAGGCATACCTTTGCCTATTAATAGTGGACTTTGGACTTCATTAAATGGACTTTTGATTCATTCTCTCAAAATAACTTTCTCACTCTAGAACTCAAGAGCTCTTAAATTCTAGAGAGAGAAACACAATTGGACATAATCTTGGACATAGCATCGGATTGTAAATTCTCGTACAGGTTTTACAGTTCAGCGTTCCTTAGATTTTTTTGATATAGTACCCTTAATATCCCTGACTTTAAATGATCATTACCCTGTCTTTCTAGTGTCAAGATTTTGCAAACCATGATGCTTTTGAGCTGCTGGAAAGGTTTCTCGCAACTCACCTTGTGTTTAATGATGACTTACATGTCACATTGTAAATAAGCTTTTTATAGAATTTGGTTGTATCCTCTGTCACAGGGTGCAGCATCCGTAGTTCTAGCAGCGCTCATTGCAGCTTTAAAAGTAGTTGGCGGAACCTTTTACTGACCACACGTTTTTATTCCTGGGCGGAGCTGGAGAGGTGAGCCTGCGTCCCACTTTGCCTTGGGAACTTTCTTTTCTGAAAATCCTTTACATTGCAATAAAAGTTGTTTCGATGAATTGGTCTCTAGTTGTTTTGTACCCTCCTGTATCTCTTGGCTCTTATTATCCTGTCTTGGCTAGTTATAGAAAACTTTCTTCTAGTTGCTTTTGGTGTTCGTAAATAGACGAGTACCGATGGCTATATGTGGACAAGATCGAGCAACATGGGAAGGGGCTGAGATTGGTGTTGAAGGTTACAATGAACTGACATCTAATTGCAACGTAAAGGAGGCTAGTGAAGATCTTGAATTGTTCTCAAGCCTAACTTTTAGGAGCTATTTTCTTATTTACTAGTTGAGATCTAACTTGTTAATCACTTGTTATTTTTAAGAGCCACTTCTTTTTGTTAAGTCTAAGCACATTCCTATTTTGAGAACATTTTCTTGTTGTCAAGTACTAGCAGAGAATTAAAGTTCTAATATATAATTAGGTTGCAAATTCAAGTTTGCTTATGGATTAGTTGAATTTTTTTCATTTTGTACTTAAGTCATCATATGTGTTTTTTCTTTCCTTTCCTTTTTCTTTTGTTCTCTGGGCTGGGGTGGGGCAAGGTGGGGCGATGCGAGTGGGGGAGTGTTGTTGGGTATGATTTAGTAAGAAAAATATGAAACTCCTGGTTTGCATATTTACTTCTTATATTATTTTTTTACTTTAACAATTTCAATTCTTAATCTAATTTTTTGTGCTAACCAATCAATGGAATTACAAATTCTACTCAATTCCTAGTCAATTCAAATTTCGTTTGCCAATCGGACCCTAAGAGTTGTTTTGGCCACTTTAGTTCAAGGTTCATCCAAGATGGCTAATGTTCTGCATTTGTATTTGCATCGCAGATATGCAAGAAATAGAATTGTGCTCCCGTGTTTCAGGTTCATCAAATATCTCTTATGACAATTATTTAGTGATACTAAAAAAATATATTAAAAATCATTGTTGAAGGTATTAGTTAAAAAAAGCCATTGACTACCAAAATTGTTGCTTCACCCCGCGGGTAATAGCCACAAAAAAAAAAAAAAAAAAGTCTCCAGAAAATATTGATGAACCCGCAGGGACTTCTTCTCTACTAAAGTGTGCCACCAGCTTGTCAATAAAGTGTCCAGAAAATATTAACGTTGATGTCATGCATAAACCTGTACCTAGTTACAAGTAATGCTAACTAATTTTGATTTCCAGTTGGTTAGGAACATAACTTCCATGACTGGTCAGAATAATGAGGAGAGAATTTCTGGGGTGATGGATCCAAAAGACATCAAGATGGGTAGTAAAGGGGCGGAGCTAGGATTTCATCCCAGGGGTGCTAAAAATATATCGAAATTAATAATTTTTTTATTAGTAAAATAAAAAAAAAAAAAAAAATGCATTTTTCGACAATACACAAAAAAAAAAAAAACGAAAAAGCATCCAAAAAGTCTTATTTAATTTCATGAGAGCTACTAAAGACTCTTTATAGTACAAAAAAAGCAAATACAAAATAAATATTTCAGAGTTTATAAACGAAAGTACTAAATAACTATTCGATGAGGCGCCGAAGAATGGTAACGCTTGATAATAGCCTTATTCCCAATAGTTTTGAAGACATTCTTCTCAATGTAAGAAGAAACCAAACTTCTTCAAACTTTGGTTTCTTTTTATAGTACTTATCCATTCTGAAAATAAAACACATTTTATTTTCAATATCAATCTATCAATTATCAATCAAATAACCTAATTAATCAAAAATATTTTATTCTTTTACTTTTTCAGTCACGTTTCATTATTGCGTTAACCTAATTTCAACCCACCCTTCAATTAAATCACACAAGCGAGATCTCAATCCAATTGGGTCACATCCTCCATCAATCTCAATATATCAATGCTAAACATTAACCATAATCAATATCTCAAGATTATCCATAATCAATGCTAAACATTAACCATAATCAATATCTCAATATCTCAAGATTATTCATAATCAATGCTAAACATTAACCATAATCAATGCGCAAGATTATCCATAATCAATGCTAAACATTAACCATAATCAATGCTCAACATTATCCATAATCAATTGATTCAATTCTCAAGATTATCCATAATCAATTTAAACATTAACCATAATCAATGCGCAAGATTATCCATAATCAATTGATTCAATTCTCAAGATTATCCATAACCAATGCTAAACATTAACTATAATCAATGCGCAAGATTATCCATAATCAATACTAAACATTAACCATAATCAATGCTCAACATTAACCATAATCAATGCTCAAGATTATCCATAATTAATTGATTCAATTCAATGCTCAAGATTATCCATAATCCATTCCTAATTTCAGCTATGATACTAAAAAGATAACAAACAAATTTTATAGAGATGGCAACTAGATCAAGTCAATAAAAGGTGAAATTAAAGTTTGGAAGTTGAAACATACTTGTCACTGACTCGCCGCCCGCCGCTCACCAGAGTTCTTGGCCGCCGGTGGACTGTTGGAGAGTTGGAGTGAAGACCGAAGTCGCCGTCGGCGTAGATCCTGGGTCAGTGAGTCGTCGCCGACTCGCCGTCGGCGTAGATCTAGAAAACGAGATAGCCCAGATCATGTCGTCAGTCGTGGGTTTGTCTTTGTGCCGTCGTGGGTTCGTGGCTGCCGGAGTGAGGCGCCGACCGCGCCGTGAGAAGCTTAGTCGGCCAGTGTCTCGGTGAGAAGAGATAGTCAGATCAGAGAGAGAGAGCCAAAGAAAGTGTGAAAATTATGGATATATATATATATTATTTTTTTCAAAATCTGAGGGGGGGGGGGGGCTATAGCACCCCCTCGTACAACAGTGGCTCCGCCCCTGGTAGTAAAAGGTATTACATATACATGGTTTCACTTACTGTTCCTCCCTGCACTGAAGGGGTCATTTGGCCATCAATAAAAAGGTACAAACCTCATTTCTCAAAGCTTATATATATAATCAATTTGTGGGGAAAATACAATTATTCAGGAGAGCTCCAGATGGAGCTACAAGATTTGGACACACTCGGGTCAATAGAGAATAATACATAGACCACTTTGTTGGGCTCTAGAGGGCCTTGTAATGTCAAGATTTGGCTGTCCTAAATTAATATTGTATTGTCTTAGTCATTAATTCTGACCATCTAAAACTGTTGAATCATAGGGAGTTGATGTGATAGGCGGAGTTGCTATTGTCCCTTCAGATTATCCCGTGCCAGAATACTAGCCAATGCAAACGAATTTTCCGGTCCTCATGATTAGTAACTGTACTGTTATTTGTTTGACGGTCTAATAAATTAGAACTGAGTGGAGTTGGAGCAGAAGCCCTAACTTTGCAAAAGACCAGACCACCCAATATTTCTACACGTAATGGGATGTTGGCAACCGCTCCATAGACATACTTAGGCAATAAGCTAAAACTTATTAAGACAAATATATGCATAAATTATGTGTTCCTATATGGCAGCTAGTGATGAGATACTTCATATAAATTTTCAGGTCAGGACTGTCTCAATAGATCAAGTAAACTTACTTCGAGAAACAGTTCACGATATAAGCAAAATTATATACAAATGCTCGTGGATTATGAACTTCGGGAAAATGTTACCTATTGTTACATTGGCAACAGTTGATACATTTCAAGCCTAACATGAGTAGGGGCGGAGCCAGGATTTCATCCCAGGGGATGCTAAATATATATCGAAATTAATAATTTTTTTATTAGTAAAATAGCACAAAAAAAGTACATTTTTCGACAATACACAAAAAATACGAAAAAGCATCCAAAAAGTCTTATTTAATTTCATGCGAGCTAATAAAGACTCTTTACAGTACAACAAAAGCAAATACAAAATAAATATTTCAGAGTTTACAAACGAAAGTACTAAATAACTATTCGATGAGGCGCCGAAGATTGGTAACGCTTGATAATAGCCTCATTCCCAATAGTTTTGAAGACATTCTTCTCAATGTAAGAAGAAACCAAACTTCTTCAAACTTTGGTTTCTTTTTATAGTACTTATCCATTCTGAAAATAAAACACATTTTATTTTCAATATCAATCCATCAATTATCATTCAAATAACCTAATTAATCAAAAATATTTTATTCTTTTACTTTTTCAGTCATGTTTTATTATTGCGTTAACCTAATTTCAACCCACCATTCAACTAAATCACACATTCGATATCTCAATCCAATTGGGTCCCATCCTCCATCAATCTCAATATCTCAATGCTAAACATTAACCATAATCAATATCTCAATATCTCAAGATTATTCATAATCAATGCTAAACATTAACCATAATCAATGCTAAACATTAACCATAATCAATGCGCAAGATTATCCATAATCAATGCGCAAGATTATCCATAATCAATGCTAAACATTAATCATAATCAATGCTCAACATTAACCATAATCAATGCTCAACATTATCCATAATCAATTGATTCAATTCAATGCTCAAGAGTCAAGATTATCCATAATACATTCCTAATTTCAGCTATGATACTAAAAAGATAACAAACAAATTTTATAGAGTTGACAACTAGATCAAGTCAATGAAAGGTGAAATTAAAGTTTCGAAGTTGGAACATACTTGTCACCGAGTCGCCGGAGTTCTTGGCTGCCGGTGGACTGTTGGAGAGTTGGAGTGAAGACCGAAGTCGCCGTCGGCGTAGATCCTGGGTCAGTGGGTCGTCGCCGACTCGCCGTCGGCGTAGATCTAGAAAACGAGATAGCCCAGATCGTGTCGTCAGTCGTGGGTTTGTCGCTGTGCCGTCGCGGTGCCGTCGTGAGTTCGTGGCTGCCGGAGTGAGGCACCGGCCGCGCCGTGAGAAGCTTAGTCGGTCGGTGTCTCGGTGAGAAGAGAGAGTCAGATCAGAGAGAGAGAGAGCCGAAGAAAGTGTGAAAATTATGGAAAAAAACTATATATATATATTTTTTTTTTCAAAATTTGAGGGGGGCTATAGCCCCCCCTCGTACAACAGTGGCTCCGCCCCTGAACATGAGTGATGATTAATTTCATTGCAGTATGCACAGAGGAATGCAAGGCCATTGCAACCGCATAATCGTCGAGAGGTCCACCTCTACGCTCCAGAGGATACGACTGATTGATAATGTCTACGCAGTGATCAGCATTTGATCAAATTCATAGAGTTCCATGCTTTAGTATTTTTTTCTGCGTCCAAGCTAAGGTCGAAGCATATGAAACGATGGAAGATAGAACTTTTGAGCTCTTAAGATGTTGTATCCATCGTCATAAGTTTTCTAGTGTAAGAAAGGTACAAAATAATATATTGTGCATGCATACAGAGAGAATACTAATGAAGAAGGTATTTGAGGATTCAAAAACTCATATTCTTCCGTCGCTATATTTAAAATAACAAGATTTTTTGGTTTCGTCGTTGCTCGGTAAATTGTTCTTTCAGAGATGTCTTGCAGTGAGAATATAGTTTTGATTTCCATTATTTTAGCGTTTTGAAAGAGTAACAATCATTCCATCAATTTATGATGTTTATTTTGTGTGAAAAGGGTAAAGATTCTAGGGGAAATATGCACTTAGAGCAAACTAAAAAATTACTTGTGTTTGATATGGACTATCAATTGAAGGCTGTACTATAAGAATCTAATATGGTGGTTTGGAAGAACAATGATCTGAAGCTGCCATACAAATGGATAATATTTCGTGTTGGAGACTGACAATCCCAGGTAGAAAGTCTACACCTTGTCAACAACCTAAAAATACGTGTAGAGTTTAATTTTCTTTCTTTTCACTCCATGCCATCTGGGAATCCAAAATTCTTTAAGCCAGCCGACCAAAGGCATAGTGAAAGGATTCATTTAAAATGGAAGAGGAACAAAATTTCTGGCTATATGAAAAGAAATATCCAACAATTGGTCAATACAAAAAGATTAGTATTGACCACAATTCGGTGGTTTTGTTGTGTCTCAAGTGTGTTTAGAAACATGAAACATCATCCATCATGAAAAATGTAGAACTCGGATTGTTGCAAGTGATGATCTCATCGATCACGGTTTGGTTTAGCAAGGTTGGTTCGCCCTAAGGCCCAACATGTCACATCATCAAAGAATTAGGGATCAGCCTAAGGAAATGTTTCTTTTTTACGCCGATTCATCTTAAAGTAAGTTGGTGGCTGTTTATCAAACTTCAAATCAATGGCAACAATAACTAGTTGATACGTGACTCGTCTCGGATTAAGGAGATTATACATGGCTCACTCACATCGGGGGCATGGAGTTTTTAACAGCGGAATGGATCATCACCGAAAGATACGTAAATACGTGACAAATACTAGAGAAAAACTTAGGAAAGAAGACAAAATGATCGAGGCCTTGTCTAGCCTCAACATAAGGCCTTGTGTCAGTTAATCGTCTTAAGCACCACAAACAAACTATTTACAAATCAGTCGTTGGGCCTTAGGGCGAATATGGGATGACACATGAAAAGACAAGTCAATTTGCACCTATTAGCGTTGAATCTCCAAGAATTTAGCAATAGCAAAGATGAAGAGTAAAAATGAAATAGAGGGAGGTTTTAGATTAGACTTTCTTCTAAAAATAAAATAAAATAATTTTTAGATCCATAAGGTGAATTTCTTGATGTTACTTGTATTACTCTAATGAAAAAGTCAAGAAAAACAAAAAAAGCCTCCTCCTTCCGTTGTTAGGCAGCCAAACAATTCCAGTTCGTTGCTGAAGCTGCTTTGGAGTTCTGTTCAAGCTTGGTTTTAGTATAATTAAGAGTTAGACTCAAAGACTTGTATTTATTTTATTTTCGATATGGTTGTAATATTTTATTTGGTCTTCTTAGAAAGTAGTCTAACTACTCATGTAACTAAGAAATCAAATTTTCCTGTGGCGCACCCGGAAAGTAGATTTGCTGCTCTTGTAACTTCGTTCGCATATTAATATCATCATTCTCCTGATTAACTAAAAAAAATTTTTGACGGAGTTCATATTTAATGTGACATGAAGAAGAATGAAGAGTATATTACACATCACACTTGCACCAAGACAACTCAACTCAATAAATGGCTCATCGCTGGGAGAAATTTTGGATGCGACCTAGTGGTACGGCAGATGCCTCTGACATCTAATTATGTACTCCGTATACAATAAAGGGGAATGTCTCTCGTTTTATTTTTCTATCATCTCCTATATCGTTTCGTCATCTTCTTATGAGTTGTGACGTTACTAATACAAATCTATCTAACACATACATGGAATATTATTAATATTATTATTATTACTTGGAAGAGACTATTTGTAACACCCTGAACCGTGATATGTCTAGCCGGTTAGTTTATTATCTAGGCGACGACTTTTATACGTGAGATTTAACGTCGATTTCTATTAGAGAAATTTTATCGGCAACATTAGCGTCGATTAGCGTGATTGAATTTTTAACGGCTATATTTAACAACAAAGTTCTAGAAATATCATAAGTTAACTATAGCAGATATTATTAATGTTGATTGATGTATTTAGCGACAATTAGCGTTAACAGTATTTTAGAAAATCTTAGCGACAAATTTACTAGTGTCGGTATATTTTTAGCGACAAGTTATTTAGAATATCGGTGCGCTTATTATTAGCAATGATTTGCGAAACGAGATAATGTAGTAACCCGTTAACAATTGGCGTAGCACATAAAGTGTCGTAAATATTTATTTTTGGACCATTTCTCAATAGGGACAAAATGAATAGTGTAAGGGGTTTTGTGATAATTCTCAACTTAGAGAGCAGCCGACCCTAGCTAGCAGCCGACCTTCATTATTTGCTGATCCAAGACAGAGAGATAGAGAAAGAGCAACCGTGAGGAAAGCTTCCAGCGAAGTTGTCTCGGTAAGTTTACTTTTAGAAATTATGCTTCATGTATTGATGTATATATATACATGTATTTGGGTAACGCTAACACTGTATGGGAGGGCTGCGAAGGGATTGATTTAGGTATAGCACGATTGGGTTGGGGTGCTGTTCATGTGTGAGTATGTAAACTAATTTCAGACATTATTGTATGCTGCGTATTGCTGTGTTGTGGGTGTGCGTTTGTGGGGAGTAGCGGGTAAGTGTCTTGAGGGGGAACTTATGTATGGCTGTGACGCTGTGCTCATGAAAGAATGGCAAGAAGATGAAGGTTTTGAAGAAGTTCTGGTTTGAATAGAGAGTGAATATTGTTTGTGTATAAAAAGGCAAGGGCAAGAAACTGTGAAGGATTGGTGTACGAGTGAAATGGTGAGAGAAATGGGTTTGCGAGTTGGGTTGTGGCAGCGAGTATAGGCAGTGCTTACTTGTGTTTGGTGTGAGAAGCTAGTGAGCTGTGAAAAAGAGTTTGGCAAGAGGAAACAAGCGGCAGTAGCTGTAATGGAGGTGAGGAGTTATTGCAATGGGTTTGTACATATGTATTAGGAGTGTATGTCTGTAAGGAGGAAGGGAGCCAAGGCTGCGTGAACAGTTTTGGGAAGGAGTAGACTGATGGTTTGCACATAAATGGGTTACACAAGAGAAAGGAAACTACTGCCTTTGAAGGGTTGTGTAAGTTGTGAAAATGTTGTGGATACATATGCATAGATTCATGTCATGTATGTAAAAAGGTTGTAAGCATGTATTTGGGTGCGTCCACAAGTGGGTTCGTGGGTGAACTGGAAAAGAAAAGAAAGGAAGGGAAGACCCACTGCCGTAGGACAAGAGTGGGTGTCGAAGGAAATGGCCATGGGAGTGAGGGGCTTGAACCGTGAGTGACATGGGTATGGTATTACGGCCAGGGGGCAGCAGCAGCTGAGTGTTTATGTGCGTGAGAGTGGTGTGTGTTCAAGAGAAGAGCTGCATGTGTTTCATTGTGTGGGCTGTGAGGTGCATGAAATGATATGTGTTATGGGTTTGAGTGCTCACAGGTGTGTTGTGTCACTTGTGTGTGAGTGAATGCGTGTGTGTTAATGGAGGAAGAAGTGAAGTAGTGGGCGTGTGAAGTGGTGTGTATATATAAATATAACAGTGTGTGTGTGAAATCGGTGAGGCAGTGAGTGGAAATTGAGTGAATGGATGTGTGAGGTGATACAAATATATGTGGGTGTAACTTGCATTTTTAGTGTGTGCTTCGGTTGGGTTGGAGTGTAGTTGTTTGGGTGCTCAAGTATGACTATGAGCATGGCAAATGTGTCCATATATATAATTGTAGTGAGGTGAGTGTATATATACAATATATAGAAGTGTGTATGTGGGTGTGTCAAAGGAATAAAGAGAAAAGAGAAGCAACAGCAAAGTGTCCTGATGGGTGTGAAACTGTGTGTGACCAAGTGGGGGTAGTGATGAAATGAGGGAAGTGCAAGAAAGAAGAGCGGAACAGATATTGGGTTAGCGTTTAGTTCGGTAGGTGTATATGTTAGCGCACACTTATTATTAGTATGTGAAAATTTACAGTATGATACATTAGACCATATTAGAATTCTTGGTAAAATTTCATAATTTTCTGAGATCGTAGGAATTGTTAGTATTTTTCTGTAATTTCAGAGTTGGAAAATTCTTTTGGAGTCTTTAAACCCTGAAAATGCTCTGGAAAAAATTATAGTAATGTCTTTATGGTATAAGTAAGACTCAGTAAAAGTTTGATAATTTTTGGGATTGAATTGCTATGGTTTCCATATCGCATTATTTTCAGTAAAACGAATATTTGAAAAATAATTTTAATGCTTTTTAATTTCTTATTTAAATTAATATGATTTTTATACATATTTCAAGTTGTTACAAAAATTATGGGACTTTATTTTCAGCTAGAAGCAATTTTGGCAATTTATGGGATTTTATTGCATTTAAAGAAATTATTTTAATTCAAAAATATTCAGAAAATTCATATCTTGACTTTTATTAATGATTTAAGCCATAAAATTGTTTTAGTGTAAATTTTTATAAATTTTAGAGTGTCATTACGCATTAAGGAGTGTACGGAATCTCAAGTAGCTAGGTTGGTCGCGTGCGAGGCGCGCTTTGAGTTGAACGATTTTGGAGTTAGAAGTGAGCATGTAGTGAGTAATTGATATTAGTTTTATAGTATTATATGTTTATCTACTGTTAAAAATTTGAAGTTTAGCATTGATTGTTTCAATTATATTTAGTTGTTTTGGTTTGAATTGCCAAACAAAGCTTTTAATTGTTATCTCTCATGAAAAACCAGACCAGCATGTAAATGATATTTTGCTTAGAAATTGAATTGGAACTCAGATTTGAAATGTTTTGGTATTTGACATTATTGTGAATATCGAACATTTTGATAATTATTGAAAGGGTTTGAGGATGGTATGACAATCAATTGATGAGTGATCTCGTTTACGATGAACCTAAAAGGGGTTTTTAGTTTATTCGATTGTTGTGCCCCATATCCCCGGGAAAAAGTTGGATTGTGGGTCTTGGTCGACGTGACGATACGTTGACGCACAGTACTGTTGCTCATGGTTCGCCCATGCATCCATAATAATATGTATCCCGGACGGAGGAGGGATATTGGGCCCTAGTTAGGGGGCTTATACCCTGACCGAATAATATTTATCGCATGTAGAGTAGGTATTGTGGGCCCTACTCAAGGGGGACTGTACGCTGACCGTAGCATATCGTTTGAGCTAATGTTGGGATTGAACCGGTTGTCATGAGTCTTGTGCTAATGATTTTATATTTCAGTTTTTGGTTTATGAACTCTATTTTGTTTCACCCGATGATTACCAATTCTATGATTTTTAGATATCTTAATGATGCTACAATATAAAGTGAGTTATTTTCTGACATGCTATGGTCCACCTAGTTGAATCATTGATTACTTACTGAGCACGTGGAAGCTCATTCCTTACTTATCATTTCAGGTTTTGAAAGTAAGGTGATGGTGAGGAGCATAAGAAGGACAATTTGGCGCGAAGCTCCGGAGACTGTATTGAATAAGTCGCTAAGTATTTAGATTGTTGGTTTAGTTTTAGCTGTTGACAAATCAGAGTTATGAGGAGTTGTAGCATGAGTGTTGTATTCAAATGAAAATATGAAAATGTAATTTAAGTTTGGAGAAGTTTTAATTCCCGCTGCAGCATATGTTGGTTTTAAGCGAGTAAGGCCTGGCAGAGCCCTCGGTTGGAGTCTATTGGGTCTGCGGCCGGTCACGTGCCTAGCTCGTGGGCTTACCCGTGGGTTCGGGTCGTGACACTATTTTCACCATTTTATATGTTATTTTAGTTCTTCATTTGTTTTTAAAAAGCAAACAATTGTGTTGCTATCCCATTTTAGCCATGCACACTTGGACCTCTGTTATCCCGTTTGGCAACCCCGTTAGGCCGGCCGGCCGACCCCGGTCTACTGGCTGCATCGGCCAGCCAGTTGGCTACATCGGCCGACCAGCCTACCTTAATCGACTACCCCAATCGGCTGCACACATTTTGACTGCCGCATCTGTGCATCGACTCCACGATTCCCGTCGCCCGCGCCCGCTCGCTGTTTCCATGTCATACTATCATGTCGCCGGACCTACACACAGTCCACTACGCCCATGGGCCACGCTGATGATACAGTCATGCCCCATGGCTCTCTGTCACAGTATCGTGCCCCCAACACCGTGCCCATGTGCCGCGCTGCAAATACAGTCTCATCCCCTGGCTCTATGTCCCACTATCACGCCCTTGCGTTGGTCCATCCTTTCACCACCACTATGCACACCTTGCCTTGGGTCGTGGAAAATGCTTTGACCCACTTCCCGGGGTGTGCAGCATCCCGCGGGGATAGACGCCTCCTCCAGAACACTATCTCCGCTAGGGAGCTCTAAGTGCTCCAGCATGAAGACTCCCATTTCGCAAAGTAGACGGCTCATCCGGGATGCTACCTCGGCCCGTCGGGTAAGCGACTCCTTTGAGACACTACCTTGGCGCGCTCCGAGAGCTCTGGCACAAGGATTCACCCACGGGGATAGGCGATTTCTCCTGGACACTATCTATCCCAGGGAACTCTAAGTGCTCTGGCATGAAGACTCATCTTTTGCTAGGTAGACGGCTCATTCGGAATGCTATCTTGGCCCAACAGGTAGGTGACTCTTCCGGGACACTACCTTGGTGCACTCTGAGTGATCCGGCACAAGGACTCACCCACAGGAATAGGTGACTCTCTCCTCCGGGACACTATCTTTGTCAGGGAGCTTCAACTCCCCTTCCGCCAGGTAGATGGCTCCTCCGAGATGCTACCTCGGCCTATTGGATAGGCGACTCTTCTGGAACACTGCCTTGGCGCACTTCGAGTGCTCCGGCATAAGAACTCACCCGCGGGATAGGCGACTCCTCCGAGACACTATCTCCGCCAAGGTGTATGCGTGAGTGTGACTAGCTAAGTGATCCACCATTGGGGGCTTTCATCGACACTCCTAGGGACTATGGCCCCCGGGTCACTCCAAGACGGGAGCAGGTCTTCCGAGGGCATCGCGCCAAGTCTGCCTGACATTTGGGCGTCGGGTCGTCCCTACTGTTATCTAGTCCTCGGTGTCTCTCGACGCCCTGTGGGACTCTACAAGGGCTTTTGGCTGGTGGCTAGATCAAGGGAGTTTTCTAGCCATATCGGCGTTGTGTGGGCCAGTCTTTCTAGACAGATAGAGCGACGTTGTGCGGGGCAGGGCAGGCGAATATGCGATTCAACAGTCCGTGGAGCACCGGCATCTGTGGCCCCCATGGTGATGTCTCACTCCCGGGTAATGCCATGTGTCAGTTGATGACATCATCATCTTAATCTCTATAAATAAGGGTCTTAAGAATTCATTTAGAGGGCTGAACATTTTTAGAATTCGTTCTCACATTCATTTTCTTCCTCTAAAATTCTAGAGAGAGAAACATACATGACCTTGACTCTGGACGTAAGCATTGGACTGTAACTGTCGTCGTGTATTTACCCCTCGCCATCGCCCTGCCATCCTCAGGCTCTGTTTGGGAAGCCCTTGGTCTCTGCTCTTGCTCCATTCTTGCTATATCCCACATCAATATACTTGGCATCTAACTCGGACTGCATTCCTTGTAACACCTCCGCATTGACTGTGAACCCACTTTCCTTGGCATCAAATTGTTACTCAAGTTCATTTCTAGCGACAACCCATAGAAAAAGGTGGAAACAACATTTTTGTTGTTTTTATCTCATTACCAATTTTGTTATTAGGTTAAAGAATATGAGTTTGACAATTGTTGCTCTCGAGTGCGACGCACTGAGTCGACTAGTATAAAGTATAAGCGCTGCTCAAATTTAGTTCACTGAATGTATTTTGCGATAAATTTATCATTGCTAATGTTAGTAATAGCAAAAAATAGTGATACTATTTTGTCGCTAAAGCTAATATAGTACAACAAATGATCTTAACACCTTGCAGTGCTCTGTTCAAGTTCAACTACATGTATGCACTAAATAGTTAACGAGGTCTGCAGTGACAAAGAGTCCAAATTTGCGCTGCAAATTATACATGGTATATTGTAGCGACAGAATATGTGATCTTTTGTCATATATACCCCTTCAACGACTAAATACACTCCTATATTTGTACCCCCTAAGCTCCTAATTCCTCAAAAAATTATCCTTTTAAACTAGTATTCCGTATTACTTTTGCTTTCACAAAATGATCTGCCGATAGGTAGATTTATGGTATACAAGGACACTAGAAGACTTCTAGAAGTAATACAGTTTTTACCCATTTTATTTCTTGCTCCCGCCAACATTTTTCTCCTTTAATTTTCCGGAAGGGATGATTTGCTTTTCATTTCGTATTATCAATTATATTTTTTTGGTTCATTTTATGTGAAGAGTAAAAGCTTTTGTCGCTAGTCTTTTGCAAACTGATTTATGTATGAATATCATTTATTGTATAACCGGATGGTTACATAATGGATCCGTCCGGTTGTGTATACGGTACCTAGGGTGATGTTTAAAAAAGAGTAAAAATAAGATAGAAAAAAGTCGTCGCTTTGAAGAGTATGTTGACAATTTTATTGTGACGAATATAAACTTTGTCGTTACGAGCCTCTTATCGACACTCTTGCGATAAGCTCTACTGTAACAACAGGGATCCGGTGCTTGAATGAATAGTTTTCTAGACCTCATGCATTGTGTTATACCCAAAACACGTGTTTTATTAGTTAATATTGAAGCCCATTATGAGAGGGTTCCTAAAACCTAAGTCAAGGTAAAGCAAAACCCTTGGCGAGGATAATATTATATCGACTAGATTGATGCGCGCCATAGCCGTCGTCATGTAATGTTGATAAAACTGGAATGTGAGACGCTCATATCACTATTCTACATACCATCATTGGAGATAAAAAAGATGGCTTTAGAGCCACTTATGCCGCTCATTGTCTTTTCTCGCTGTATACTGTCAATAAAACATTTTAACAACACTCTCCACATAATATTTCCTTTTCTTTTGCCGCTGTATATGAATCTCTCCACACCCACAAAACTATAAACCTACTATTCTCGCTACTGTTGTCTTGGTTTCCCGAAGTGAAATATAAGCTATTGTTCTTCGCGGCAATGTACGTAGTTCCGTTTACAAACATCTACCTAAATTATGTAGCTTTAATCTCTATCGCTTGGCACACAAAAAATGGACGAGTTTGGTACGACTATATTTGATAACACAGTCTTGTCAATTCAGTCCTCCTAATTTAACAACAATCTGTGCGTACCAACCTTTTAGGCCTAGTAAGTAGAAACTGCATTGGGAGCATAAAGTATTGGGTGGTTCGGATTCAATGTCCGATCATCTGGAATCATAATATAAAAAACAAATTTCTCTCTCCCTGAATTAGTCCTCCTTTTGTCATACCTGCCTTTCAGATCCAATGGACCAAGTGGTTGGACTCAATGGTTTAGAGTAATGTAATATTTACTTTGATTTGAACTATATCTAGTAACGGTCTTTAGTCAATTTCCATGCTTCACGGAAGACTGGAATCCAAAGTCATAACTCTAAGTAAAGAAATAACAAATGCCCAAAAGTCATAACTCTAAGAACTGAGGCGCGTCAAATTCTAATTAAACACCGGCAATGTGTCAATGGTGGGTGTACAATGCCTTAGACTTTACCCTCCTACATGAAAAGGCAGATGTACTTCCCTTTAGGAAGTCTCCAGTTCATCACCGCAAATAGGACGGCACATTAATCATCATCTTTGCATTTTTACCTTCCATATTCTGCATTCTAGAATGAGTTTGACCGTGAACATGAAGACTCAATCCAACCTTTTTGTCATTTGTGTTTTGCTGTTGCTGCTTGCAACATCAATCGCAGCTCAAGAAGTTGGTAACTACTAACTACAAGACTTTTATGCATTTATATGGGTGTTTGCTTACGCGTGCATGCAGAAGTTCTATTCATATATATAAATTTTCTATTAAAAAAAACATGTTAAGAGGAAAACTTAACGTTTTTGAGAGAAGTTAGTCATGTTGACACTTCCATAATGACTAACGACACTTTATCTAACACTTCTCTGTAATGGCTAATGGCACTGTGTGTACGTAACGCTACAATTAGTGCCATTAACCATGCATAGAAGTGCCAACAGGGACACCAGATACAACAGAACTTATTTCTGCATATATCTCGGCAAAAGTAGACGTTAAATTCAGAGAAGAAGATAAGTCACAACTGTGCAGGCATGCAATGTATGCCCTAAATAAGTACACATCTTAAGCAACATGCATGCTAACATCATTTTCTTACCAGATATACGATTTTTTTCGTTAACCTTTTTCTTAGTTTGACCTTGGTTTGCTCCGAATTATGTTGCAACATGAAATAAATGGTGTAGAGGATGAGAGCGAGTTTGGCTATGATGATGGGGGCCCGAAGGGTCCAAGCCGGTGGGGAGAGCTGAAGGAAGAATGGAGGGCATGCAAGACTGGGGAGATGCAGTCCCCAATAGATGTTTCAAGTCGAACGGTGGATGTCATCCCAAATTCTTCAGGATTAACTAGAAATTACAAGCCCTCTAATGCTACCATTGTGAACAGAGGTCACGACATATCGGTAAAAAAGTTCTTATGTACTAGCCGCATATTTCAAACACTATACAAACGAAACGGAAATCTGGTTGTTGGGGGTACAACATCGGGAGTGTTGTTCATTGCTAAAGAGTCACCTTTTAGTGCTATAATAAAGCAACTTAGCTCCTTGAACGACAAAATGTTGCAACCTTTCTTTTGCTAAAATTAAAATTTTGTAGCGACCAAAGCACCCTACTGTTGTATCCTAACCCCCGGGATCTGTATTGCTTCAAGATTAGACTTGATTTAGAAAGCTATAGCACGAGAAAAGAAGTTTATATTACATGATCTTTGAAGCTCTAACTTTGGTCATAGCGCTTCCATAGTGGGTAGTGTGTGTTTTCTCATAAACATAATGGCTCAAAAATGAAACTGAGTTTTGAAATGGCGCGGGAACCGTATCTGTAGAGTGACTTTGTATTTACCAGCTTAAATGGGTTGGAGATGCTGGATCGGTTCGGATCAATGGCACTGATTACGATCTTCAACAATGTCATTGGCACTCACCCTCCGAGCACCCGGTCAGTGGCCGAAGGTCTCTCTCTCTCTCTCTCTCTCTCTCTCTCTCTGTGCGTGTGCGCTTTAGCCATAAATCAAATTTTGTTTTAGGCTGATTTTGATGGTTTCTTAAAGTATGGAAAGAATTGTTCTTGATTATATATTTAGGCTAATTTTGACTATTCAGAATAGTTCTATTAACACTGTCGGAATGTTGAGGTTCAATGAGAAAGCATGTAATAACCGCCGTTACAAATCCACATGTTATCATCGTCAACATTGTCGGGAATGCGCGTGCTAACGAAAATAAGATATGCCAACTATTAGCTTATCCAATCACGCAATATGCAAACGATAACATGTCATTGAGATTAACAGTTGCATTCGACGTTTGTTTGGGTTCACTGACCTAATTGATTAGCAAATTTTGGAACTAGGTACGACATGGAGCTACACATGGTTCACATAAGTAGAGACCCCAACGCGGAGAACAGGCTTGCTGTTATTGGAGTGCTCTTCAGAATTGGCCAACCCGATGCTCTTATGTCTAAGGTTCACCCTCTCAAACCACTTCTATGCACAAAGTTTGATCCATTTCTTTTCCTGTTGTTTGCATATATTTAGCCGGCTGATGAGCTAATTTGCATCTGATTTAGCACCAACTGCCCAACACTAGAGTGTTTGATCAAATTGGTAATAGGTACTTCTGTACAAGAAAATGAACTAACCTTATGTCCAACCGTGATACACAAGTTTGAGCATCCAAAACTCGATCAGGGTTCCTTTGCCCAAGGGATTTTCATTTTCGATGAAGATTACTTCGGTAGTTCGGTCTATTAAAAAAAAAAAAAAAATATGTGTACTAAATGAGTCAGCTAGTCTGATTTAGCAATTCGTAGTTTTCAAATAATGACTTTGTTATACAAACTGAGGCGCTTCGATTCACAATAGAGCACAACGTTTGAAAGTCAAAACGTTATTGAAATTTTTACTTCCTATTATGTCTTATTTGCTTGAGTTGGTTTTTTCTTAATCTAAAGCTATTAAGGCTACTTATGAAACATCATGGGATTACACCTTGTAGTGAGGGAAACAATTTCTATATTCTGGGCAAATTGCAATATGGGAAATAAGGTTTTCTTCAAAGAACCACTTCTTAGATTTTTGTAATTTGTGGTGGTCACTTGTCAGTTGAGCAGAGATATAACGTCCATTGCTGGTACAAGGGAACAGAGGAGCGTCGGCGTGATTGATCCAGGCGAAATAAAGATAGGTGGCAACATGTATTACAGATACTTGGGCTCACTCACTGTTCCTCCCTGTAAAGAGGGCGTCCTTTGGATCATCAATGAAGAGGTATAACATGACTTATGACCATTTAGCCTCACGCTGGATGGCTATTCTCACTACAAGAAAACAGGCTTTTAGCGACGGGGAAATCCGTCGCTAAAAGCCCAAAATCCGTCGCTAAAAAAATTAGCGACGGATTCATCGTCGCTAAAAATCCTTCGTATAAAAGCGCGTCACTAATAGTTTAGCGACGGAATTTTTAAATCTGTCGCTAAATATGTGATTTTTACCGACGGATTTATTTTTCATTAGCGACGGATATTCCGTCGCTAATTATATTTTTAGAATTTTAATTTATTTTCTTTTTTGTCTAATTAGCGACGGATTAAATATTAGCGACGGAATATTCCGTCGCTAAAAATCTTATTTAGCGACGAAATATTCCGTCGCTAAATAACTGATTGAAAGGAATACTTTAGCGACGGAATAAATCCGTCGCCAAAAGTCAATTTTTTTTTGAATTTTTTTTTATTTTTCAATTACCTAAACTTGTAATACAATGTTCAATTCTCAACAACAACGCACAATAATCAATACAGAAAGAAATATATATAATCAATTATAAAAAATATTTATTATAAAAAAAACTCATACATGTACAAGTCAGGAACCGGATATAGCTGGTTAGGAGAGGGGAGAAGAGCCAAGCCGGGCGCGGGGGGGCGGGGAAGCTAGGAACGGGCACGGGAAGGGGCTCATCAGGGGTTCCCGAGTCCCGGATCTGGATCCTGCGGGGCGGCCGGTCCAGCAGTGCCCTGCTCCCTCATCATCCGGCACACCACTGTAGCAATGCGCTCGATATCCTCCTCGTTCAACTGAGGCCGAGGAGCCGGTGTCTGTGGAGGGGCAGCAGAGGGTGATGACGCTCCTATCACGGCACGAGGAGTCGTGCTAGGCAGGCCGCGTATGCGGCCTTTCGGCCGATTCACGACCTCCGGCGTATCCAGCCATCGCTTCAACCCCCCAGTAATCGCAGCCGTACTAGTGGACGCTGATGGCTGTCCGGACTGCTGCTCGGACCCCCTTAGCTGTTCATACGAGGCCTGCAAAAATAGTGGTTTAACGATATGTTAGGGCATTAATTAACGAAACAGACATTGAGGATAGAAAGAAAAAACATTAACTTAAATAAATTGACTCACATCGATCCGCCGGGCAATATCTGAAATATAGTCGCCCACCTGGTGCGTCTCGTCCTTGTCTTTCTTCCGCACGTGCGTCTGAGTATAGGTCAGAGCTATGACCTCATCCTCCTCTAGATCCGGGTGCTCGACCGCGTTCATGTGTCGGACGATGTCGTGTGGCACCGACCCCCCCCCGTGTGCGTCGGATCTCTGTTCTGTCTATTCGCAGCCCCGCTCTTACTCTTGGCGTCCCAACCTGGATCCGCATCTCCCGGATCCATCATCTCCCCCATACGCCGTGAGATATCCAATGTGGGGGATATTTCGTCATGTCCGTCATCGGGGCACCCGCGGGCAGCGCCTTCTTCGCCCGGTCCCGTGCATCGTGGAGCCATCGGCGGTAATTCTTGCCGATGTAGGCAAAGAAAGCATGCTGCCCCAGTACCTGCTGCTCATGCGTGTCAAACGTGAACCCCTCCTGTAATGCATTCAATAACACAAATTAACAACATAAAACAAACTGTAATTTAACATTTACAAACGCTGAAAAAAATACTTCACCGTACCAGCCACTCCTCCCATAGGGCCTCCCTCGCAGCGGCATCCCAGTCCTTCCAGTACAGGCGTGGCTCGAAGAATCGGCCCTTCACAAGAACGCTGATCTTCATCCTCGCCATATTCTCCATGATCCTGCCAAAGAAGTAATTAAATTAATTAATACAGTTCAAATATAAATTAACACCCAAAATTTTTAAACATAAGCCATGAGGTGATATT
>JAVXUO010000182.1:0-19649 GCA_033065855.1 Escallonia rubra
CCCATCTGGTGAAGAAGTGCTCTCGCACCTGGAGGCACTTCATACTGACATACCGTACGGCAAAGGTGTGCCGGATCAGAAGATTCCATGATACGATAAATAACATAGCTGGAGGAAACAGTGTATTTTCTGAGAGTTAGCCTACTGAAGGTGTCACGACCCGAACCCACGGGTAGGCCCGCGAGCTAGGCACGTGACCGGCCGCAGACCCAGTAGACTCCAACGGAGGGCTCTGCTAGGCCTTACTCACTAAAACAACATACAATCTGCAGCGGAATTTAAAACTTCTACAAACCTTAATTACATTTTCATATCTTTATTTGAATACAACACTCATGCTACAATTCTTCATAACTCTGATATATCAATAACTAAAACTAAACCAACAATCTAAAAACTTAGCGACTTATTCTATGCAGTCTCCGGAGCTCCGCGCCTATTGTCCTTCTTATGCTCCTCAACATCACCTTACTTTCAACCTGAAATGATAAGTAAGGGATGAGCTTCCACAAGCTCAGTAAGTAACCAATGATTCAACCAGGTGGACCATGGCATGCCAGAAAATAATTCACTTTAAATCGTAGCAACATTTGAATCTGAAAACAATAAAGTATTCATCCGGTAAATGAAATATAGTACATGAAACAAAACTGAGGTATAAAATCATTAGCACAAAACCTTACGACAAACAGTTCCATCCCAATCTCAACTCAAACAATATGCTGCGGTCAGCGTATGGTCCCACTGACTAGGACCCAGAATCCCTCCTCCACCCGGGATAAACAACATTGTGGACGCAAGGGCGAACCACGATGCAACAGTACTGTGCGTCAACGTATGGTCCCGTTGACCAGGACCCGGAATCCACTTTCCCCCGTGGATATGGGGCACAACAATCGAGTAAACCAAAAACTACCTTTCTGTTCGTCGTAAACATAACCCTCATCAAACTATCCACACACTCCTTTCAATAATTCTCAAGTTGTTCAATATTCGCAATAATGTCAAATTTCAAAACATTTTACTTGTACCAAACATCTCAAATCTGAGGTCCATTTCAATTTCTAAACAAAAATCAATGCATGCTGGTCCGGTTTTTCATGACAAATAAACTACTAAAGCTTTTTAGCAATTCGAGCCAGAACAAATAAACATAATTAAAACAGTCAATGCTAAACTTCACTTTTTAACAGCAGGTAAACATATACTTATTATATAAAAACACTAGTTGAATCAAGGGTCACTTACATTGACGCTACGCACTTCCCGCATCGAAGTCTCTGGAGCAACAATCTCGCTGCTACATCTAGCTAAAAGAACGGTTAGGGCCATTCTTTTTATCTCCATATTCCCAGCTTTACTATGACCCGAAGGCATCATTGATGATTCATGCTGGTTATTTCCTCAAACAATTCCGACGCCGCATCTGACCGCCCGCTACACAACCCACCTGTACACTAATTTCACCCACACCCCTGTAACTTTTACCCAGATAAAAACACGCTTGGTTTACACAAACACACTCACAAAACATAGCCATACACCCTCTATCGCAACCATTACACACACATACACTATCACAATTTAGCCCATCTCAACACTGCAAACACCATCATAATACTTCCACTCCGCACCGCACGAAAAATCAAACGAATTCCCCAACACTTGCACTGTACACCCACCACTGTACATATAGAGTCCGACTAAAATCACTGTAAGGCACCCCAAACCCCACTTCGCAAACAACTTCACAAAACCGAATACGTGCCACACACTACACCCTCACATCCATCATGCACACACGGCATCCCCATGCACATCCAACAACAACCACACATGTATACATGCTCAACTCACACACCGTACACCCAAAATAACCATTTAGTTCATTTCATTCATTCACTGCCAACGGTGCCGCTAAATGACAACACCTGCTCCGCCACCAACAATACAGGCACACAACCAACAATCAATTTCACATAATTCAGCCCCAACCTATTGTACAATAATAGGCTTGACGACCATGATCATCAAAGGTTAGACGGAGAATGAAGTATCACGGTTGGTTGGTGAACGGAAGGAGAGTGCGAAACTATTGGGTGCGACGATTGGTCAGCGGTGGGAGAGAAAGAACCGGCAACTGGCCGGCGGTGGTTCGTGGCCATTCGACAGTCGTCCTTGGTCTGCGTTCATCGTCGGTGATGGGTATTGCGGCGGTGGCAGGACGCGATGACTCCGACGGCATAGCAGTGGTCCAAATCTGTTGCCGCAGGCACCATTTGCGCCGTCGGTGCTAGTCGGAGATCGAAAGTGTAGCCGGCGACAGCGATTGCACGGCATCTAGGCGCTGGCAGCGGCACCTCAGCTACGGCACGGTGGTCACGGGGTGTTGTGGTGTGGTGCACGGTATAGGCGGCGCCGGAGTTCATCGCCGGCGATGGGCTGCCGTGATCTGGAAAAGGAGTTGACCGGCGATGGGGCTGCCGGCGACAGCACATGTGGCCGGGAGTTGAAGAGACCGGAGATGGTGCCGGTGATGGCGATCCTCAACGGCTTGATGGTGGCGGGTTGATCGAAGTTTGGACGCGACCGGAGCTGGCCGCCGGTGACCGCGCGTTGCCGGCTATGGGGCTGCCCAGAGGCGCCTCCCGTTTTAGGGCCGGCTGCCTTCCCTGATTCTCTCTACCGATTTCTCTCTCTTTTCTCTTTTTTTTTTGTTTTTTTTGTTTTGTTCACATACTCTCTCCTATTTCCTTTATGCACTATCAATTATTATTATTATTTTTTTGTTGTTTCCCGTTTTGCTTTTTACTCTTTAATATGTATAATTATCTAACGCGAGACCATATAGTATTATAATGACACAATTTCGTCAGTTATAAATTGCAAACCGCTCACTTCCATGAATTTTTTTATATTGTATAAACTTCATTATTTATTGCTTATCATAGTATTAAAATATGTTTCTAAATGCAACAAATAATATTGCTCACAATAATTAACGGTAAAGATCCAATTTATACCTGCTCTTAAGGTCTTCACTAAAGATCTAAATTCATCTTACTTACAACAATCGCGCTAAGTAATAATGACTGGCGAACCATTGGTTCGGGGTATTACAGAAGGACACTCATTATCCGAAACAACATGGATGTGATGCACATTGAGAAGAATGTTTTTGATAATGTGTTCAGCACAGTGATGAATGTCGAGCGGAAATTGAAAAATCACCTTACAGCGAGAAAGGATCTACAACAGTTGGGTGTACGTCCGTGAACTGCATCCTCGGACAGTCAGCGGGAGGACGCTACTTTTGAAAGCACCTTAGTGTCTAGACAAGAAACAGGTGGAGAAGGTCCGTCAGTGGGTTAAGAATTTGAAGTTTCCAGCTGGGTATGCGTCCAACATATCTCGTTGCTGAAATGTATTGGATAGCAAGTTTCAAGGGATGAAGAGTCACGACTGTCACATATTTACAGAAAGATTCATTCCTATTGCCTTTCGGGGACTGTTGCCAAGGGTTTTGTTCGAGACTTTAACTGAATTATCTCATTCTTTCGAGATATCTATTCTTCTACAATCCGCGTGAGTAACATGAATGTGCTTGAGAAGAACATTGTGTTGATAATTTGCAAGCTCGAGAAAATCTTCCAACCGTCATTCTTTGATTCAATGGAGCATTTGCCTGTTTATTTGGCTTATGAAGCTAAGATGGATGGGTCTGTGTAATATCGGTGGATGTATCCATTCGAGAAGTGATGTTTTAACTCTATGTTGTTCTCTTACACGTATTGCAAACACTGTTTCATTGATATTCCACCTAACTCTATTCGTTAAACTTCTAAGTTCATGTTCCATTTGAAGAAGAAAGTCCGTAATAAAGCTCATGTTGAGGGCTCAATTACCGAGGCTTATGTAATGAAAAAGCTTGTAAACTTTTGTAGCCAATATTTTGGGCCTAATGTTGATACACGGTTAAATCAACTAGGCCGAAATGAGCCCAGAGCTAGCACACATTTGGAAGGGAAATTGTCAATAGTCAAGCAGTTAGGTAATCCGTCCGGACAAAGCTATACTCGGTGGCTAACGGATGTAGAGTATAATATTGCAACAATATATGCCATTCTAAATTGTGATGAAGTTTCAGCATTCGTTGAGTAAGTTTCTGACTTCAGATAATTACTGTACATAATTGAAAATGTGTGATCAGTGAGTTAACTCTCTCGATTTGCAGTGAGTTCGATGCGGAATCTTTAATCACTGATCCCGCTGGACTTGAATCTCATCAAAAATTGCAATTTGTAAAGTGGTTCAGAAGACGTGTAAGTATTTAACTAAAATATACTATGTTTTATGAACTCCATACGTGGCTTATCAGCTTCCACCATCTTATATAATAGGTTCAGTCGGTCAATGCTCCAGTAGCCTCCTTATTAAAATTACTAGCCCAAGGCCCTAGTAAACAAGCAGCCTGTCATGGAGGCTATATCATCTATGGATTTAGGTTTAACGTAAAAGATGATGACCGGACAAAACAAACCCAAAACAATGGAGTCTTGATCAACGGCAATAGTTATGACGAGAATTGTATGGACTTTTATGGAGAGCTAGATGAGATTGTCGAGCTAACATATCTGGGTTCCCCAAACTGCCTTGTAATGTTCAAGTGTACATGGTTCGATGTCACATGCAGTAGAGGAATCCGTGTTAGCTCGCAAGGGATTGTAGATGTCAATGTTAAGTCAAGACTTGTATTAGACGAGCCATTTGTGTTTGCTAGTCAAACTGCACAAGTCTTTTACACGGAGGACGTCGCAAATCCTAAATCTCATTGGTATACAGTTATCAATTCCAAGAAATTGCCCGTGGCATATGACAGTGAGGTAGACACCTTTCAAGCCGACCAAGCACCTGTCTTAGTACCTGTTGAGGTGGACAACGAGGAGGACGATCTCCCTCTTCAACCAACAGTTGATGTAGGAGAAGAAGTCGTAGATGATGATGCGGAAGGTGTAGAAAGTGTTGAAGATAACGAGGCTGAGTCTACTGATGAAGAGGAAGAATTACTCGATGAAAAGGACGACGAGTCCCAGGAAGAAGAGGATGACGAGTCCGACGATGATGATGGCGATGATTCCCAAAATGAAGATGATTGACTTGTACTGTTGTAACATGCATTCTTTTAGTACTTGGTTCATATAGGGTTTTTATACTCGGTTCATATACATACTCGGTTCATTTATATAGTATTGTAACATGATGTGGACTATACATTGTTTTTAATGGGTTAGTTTCTTTGGACTTGATGTACATGAAGTCAGACATGGATAGATTATGGGCCATTCGTGGTCGCAGTGGACGCCGAGCTGCGTCCACCCCGATGGCTCCCTCCTCGTCATTGCCCGCTGAAGATGAGGCACATAATGCTCATATCAAGCAGGCGCAGGCCCAGCCCTAGCCCAAGCCCGAGCCGCAGCCGCTGCCCCTGCACCTGCCCAAACCCCAGTCCCAGTCCCAGCTGTTGGCCAGCCCCAGACTGATTCCTCCCACACACCTACTGGTTCTCTTTCTTCTGTGGGTTCTACCTCTGGTATATTTGATAACCACGGTTGGTCATAATGCTAGAATTATATTTAAATTATATTTGATATGTATTAATATTGGTGTTTTGTAGGATCTCAACGAGGCCGTGAACCGACATGCGGGATGCGCATCGACCCCAGCATAAACAAAGAGTTAATCTCACCCAAGAGGGCCAGTAAGTAAAAAAATTACGTAATACAGTACTTACAATCTTCAATTCCGATATTTATTACGGTCCACTTATTTAATGTATTCGATGTTTGTTTCTTTATCAGGATCCTGAAGACTCCGGCGAAAATGAAGATCACCGTCCTTGTGAAGGGCCGATTCTTTGAGCCACGACCATACTGGAAGGACTGGGATGCCGCGACAAGGGAATCCTTATGAGAGGAGTGGCTAGTATGGTTTTTAGCCATTTGTGTCAGTCATTATTTGTTTAATTCGAACATAATTTTAAATTAATCGTATTGATTGCATAATTGGATGCCTTGCAGGAGCGGTTCGAGTTTGAGTTGCTTGAGCAACAGGCATTAGGGCGGCATGCTTTTTTGCCTACATCGGCAAAAATTACCGACGATGGCTGCACGACACACGGGAGCGGGCGAGGAAGATGACGCCCGAGGGTGCCCCGATGGAGGAGTGTAAGAAATTTCCCCCTCATTGGATATCTCCATCTGTCTGGAAAGAGATGGTTGATAAGTGGAGGATTGATCCATCCTGGGAGGCTAAGAGTAAGAGTGGGAGCGAGAACAGACAAGACAAAGATCACACTCGCACTGGGGATGGTTGGTGGCTCACGACATCCTCTGACACAAGAATGCAATTGAGCACCCGAACCTGTCGGCGAATGAGGTCTGTGCTCTGATGTACACTCAGACGCACATGAAGAAGAAGGATAAGGATGATCAACACCTGGCGGGGGACTTTGTTTCAGATATTTCCCGACAGATCGATGAAAGTTACGAATTAATTTGTTTAGTTTGTTAAATTTTTGCCTTTGTATTCAATGTTTGTCGCCTTAATGTTTTGAATGTCAAATCACTGTTTTGCAGGCCTCGTATGAACAGTTCAGGGGGTCTGGGCAGCAGTCCGGACAGCCCTCAACGTCCACGAGTACGGGCACGAGTACTTGGGGATTAAAGCGATGACTAAATACACTGGGGGTCGTCAATAGGCCAAAAGGCCGCATATACTGCCTCCTGGTATGATTGCACGTGTCTTGATAGGAGCGTCCCCACCCCCCGCTGCCCCTCCACAGACGCAGACACCGACCGTGGAGCAATCATCGTTACAAGAGGACGAGATCGGTCGCATTGCTACGGAGGTGTAAAGGATGATAGCAGAGAATAATCAAGTACAACCACTATATACGTTGAGTAAACACTTTATACGAATGCTATCGAGATTAATGTGTCATGCCTTTACATGCAGGGCACTGCTGCTGGACATGCCGAGCCGGATCCGAGTCACAGTGCCCCCGTGGACGAGGAAGATCAACAGGATCCAAATTCGGGACTCGCCAACCCCTGATCAACCTTACCCCTCCTAGCTGTTTATATCCCGCTCCCGTGTCTCCCCCAACTTGTACTCCCATTCCCTCTCCTACTCCATGATGCCCTCCTGAACTTTGTATACATTTTATTTTTCGATTAATATAGAATCCATACTTTATACATATGTGTTGTGTGGTTAAATAATTTCTGATGGATCAGCAATTATTTAACCCTAATGTACATTGAGAAATATTTAAGGGATTGGAAATGATTGTTGAGAATTTGTAATTACAGGGTTTGTGTATTAAAAAAAAATATTTTTTTAAAAATTAGTTTGACTTTTAGCGACAGATTTTATTCAATCGCTAAAAGTCTTATTTATTCTGTGAATAAATATACTTCAGCGACGGAAATTCCGTCACTGAAGTTTTAAGCGACGAATTTTCCTTCGCTTAAAAGTCATCAATTTTGAATAATTTTTAGCGACAGATAATCCGTCGCTAAATGTCTGTCGTTAAAACTTTTGACTACGAATTGTTCTGTCACTAAATATTTTACGTAATAAATTAATTTAAAAAAAATAAAATAAATTAAAATACGAAAAATATGTTTAGCAACGGATATTTCGTCGCTAATTGAATTTGTACGTCCGTCGCTCAAGGTCGACTTTAGGTGACAGATTTAAAAAATTTGTCGCAAATCTTTTAGCAACGGGGTTGTAGGCAAGGAACTTTTAGCGACGGGGTGCTCGTCGCTAAAAGTCTTTGGCGACAGATGTAGTGCTTTTAGCGACATAGTTTTCGTCACTAAAAGTCCTTTTTCTTGTAGTCTTTGGAATCGTTTTGTAATTCTTTTGGTAGTCCTTGTACGACCTTACTGAGCTCTCAAAAGCTCACCCTTCATTTGGCTCCCTTTTGCAGGTGATGATCAGCTGTAGCATGCTCGGGAATGGGCTTAGAGTTGTGTGAGATTCCGGTGAGCCCACCACTACGGTATAGTAAGACTCATGCGTGGATCGATACTATCAACTTGTACTATAGATGTTCGAGGTTGTAAAGAACCTAGATTTAATAGTTCAAGTTCAAGCAGTTTTGTAATCTTGTATTTGAAGAATTCGAGTTGGTATGAATTAGATGCTTTGAAATATATGTTGGTATACAGGATCTGCGTTTGACTGAAGTGATAGGTTAACGTTCCGAGAGTTCGGGGCGATGCAAATCGCTCAATGCTTTGACCCCATGGCTAAGAATCACCAAATGGAACCACAGTCGGGAGTGGAAGAAAAACATAAATACTAGTTAGAAAAGCAGTTAATAGTGACTCATAGCAAACTCAAGAAATAAGAGAGAGTTATTAGGTTGTTAGGACACTACAAGGTCCGGGTTGGTAGCCACTCCTTGAGCGTGGAGTTGATAAATGAAATGACACCAGGTAGTAGTGGACGTAGTTTGGGTTGGAGAATGGGGAAATACAATTGTCGACTCATGTCGAGAAGACTCGGTCCTCTCAGAGCTCCCTGAGTTTGCAAGATCAAGCTACTTCATATATTTTGCTTCTTGTCTTTCTTGAGCAGCGTAGGAGAGGGCAACCTCGGCACTTCAGCTTGTTTGATTTAGGAGGGGACCAAAGTATGCAGGCGCAAAAACACCTTGCAGCTTTTAAGGAAATCGGACCGAAGTATGCAGTTGCTGTCCACTTAGGTTCCATCTTGATACCCCGCAGGAACTTCCCTCACAGCCAAACCACTCAAGACACTGCTCACAATATTGTTAACAAAAGGAAGCCCAGCGTGATCCAAGTTCTCACATGGGGCCATCCTCTATATAGCCGTAGTGGCCTGAACTTCGGTCAGCATAGGAAGGTAACATGAGGTAAAAAGGATAATAGCTACCAAAATATCAGCATCGCCTAGTAGTAAAAACCCCTCTCTTTAGTTGAACTTCTGGCCGGGGTGATAAAAGATAGGTCACAGTATACTCAAAAACCTTCTAAAGTTTGCTGGTAAGGTGGAGACTCAAAATTAGATTCATTATCCATCAAAGTGGCTACAAAACAGCTAGGTTTCACTCAATGCCACTGAAAAGAACACATCATAGGAACATAGGGCGCGACTTAAACTAGAGAAGAAAAAGATTATGGGCCTCTGTAAATATAGATAACTCCTCGTAGGTCCACATTTGGTTCAACGCTGACTTAACATAACTTTGAATGTCAGTCCTCCCTCTGGAGGCCTGGCTCGAGAGACAAATCAGATCTAAGTTATGGTATAAGTGGCCTACGATGAGAAAGGCAAGGAAAATATTTTCGCCAACAGCAAGTACACAAATGAGCTTCCCATAATCCTTGTTAACACTACAAGAAAACAGGCTTTTAGCGACGGGGAAATCCGTCGCTAAAAGCCCAAAATCCGTCGCTAAAAGAATTAGCGACGGATTCACCGTCGCTAAAAATCCCTCGTATAAAAGCGCGTCACTAATAGTTTAGCGACAGAATTTTTAAATCCGTCGCTAAATATGTGATTTTTACCGACGGAATTATTTTTCATTAGCGACAGATATTCCGTCGCTAATTATATTTTTAGAATTTTAATTTATTTTCTTTTTTGTCCAATTAGCGACGGATTAAATATTTTAGCGACAGAATATTCCGTCGCTAAAAAACTTATTTAGCGACGGAATATTCCGTCGCTAAATAACTGATTGAAAGGAATACTTTAGCGACGGAATCAATCCGTCGCCAAAAGTTAATTTTTTTTTGAATTTTTTTTTTTATTTTTCAATTACCTATACCTGTAATGCAATTTTCAATTCTCAACAACAACGCGCAATAATCAATACAGAAAGAAATATATATAATCAATTATAAAAAATATTTATTATAAAAAAAACTCATACATGTACAAGCCGGGAACCGGATATAGCCGGTTAAGAGAGGGGAGAAGAGTACAAGCCGGGCGCGGGGGGCGGGGGGGGGGGAAGCTAGGAACGGGCACGGGAAGGGGCTCATCAGGGGTTCCCGAGTCCCGGATCTGGATCCTGCTGATCCGGGGCCGGGGCGGCCGGTCCAGCAGTGCCCTGCTCCCTCATCATCCGGCACACCACTGTAGCAATGCGCTGGATCTCCTCGTCGTCCAACTGAGGCCGAGGAGCCGGTGTCTGTGGAGGGGCAGCAGGGGGTGAGGACGCTCCTATCACGGCACGAGGAGTCGTGCTAGGCAGGCCGCGTATGCGGCCTTTCGGCCGATTCACGACCTCCGGCGTATCCAGCCATCGCTTCAACCCCCCAGTACTCGCAGCCGTACTAGTGGACGCTGATGGCTGTCCGGACTGCTGCTCGGACCCCCTTAGCTGTTCATACGAGGCCTGCAAAAATAGTGGTTTAACGATATGTTAAGGCATTAATTAACGAAACAGACATTGAGGATAGAAAGAAAAAACATTAACTTAAATAAATTGACTCACATCGATCCGCCGGGCAATATCTGAAATATAGTCGCCCGCCTGGTGCGTCTCGTCCTTGTCCTTCTTCCGCACGTGCGTCTGAGTATAGGTCAGAGCTATGACCTCATCCTCCTCTAGATCCGGGTGCTCGACCGCGTTCATGTGTCGGACGATGTCGTGTGGCACCGACCCCCCCGTGTGCGTCGGATCTCTGTTCTGTCTGTTCTCAGCCCCGCTCTTACTCTTGGCGTCCCAACCTGGATCCGCAGCCCACCGATCTATCATCTCCCCCCATACACGGTGAGATATCCAATGTGGGGGATATTTCGTCATGTCCGTCATCGGGGCACCCGCGGGCAGCGCCTTCTTCGCCCGGTCCCGTGCATCGTGGAGCCATCGGCGGTAATTCTTGCCGATGTAGGCAAAGAAAGCCTGCTGCCCCAGTACCTGCTGCTCAGGCGTATCAAACGTGAACCCCTCCTGTAATGCATTCAATAACACAAATTAACAACATAAAGCAAACTGTAATTTAACATTTACTAACGCTGAAAAAAATACTTCACCGTACCAGCCACTCCTCCCATAGGGCCTCCCTCGCAGCGGCATCCCAGTCCTTCCAGTACAGGCGTGGCTCGAAGAATCGGCCCTTCACAAGAACGCCGATCTTCGTCCTCGCCATATTCTCCAGGATCCTGCCAAAGAAGTAATTAAATTAATTAATACAGTTCAAATATAAATTAACACCCAAAATTTTTAAACATAAGGCATGAGGTGATATTTTTAGTACTTACAGGCCCTCCTGCGTGAGCGTAACTCTCTGTTTACGCTGGGGGTCGATGCGTACCCCGCGTGTCGGACCACGGCCTCGTCGAGATCCTACAAAACACAGACATTAATACAGTTCAAATATAAGGCTAGCGAAAATGTACGAAACACCGTTATCAACTATACCTGAGGTAGAACCCACGGAAGACGGCGACGACTGGGGCGACGGCGATGGCTGGGGCGACGGTGACGGTGACGGCGACGGCTGGGGCTGGGCCCCCGATGGCTGTCCACGATCACTCTGTGCCTCATCATCAGTAGGCAATGACGAGGTGGGACTAACCGGGGAGGAAGCAGCTCGGCGTCCAGCCCGGCCACGAATAGCCCGTATCCTATCCATATCTGACTTCATATATATTATATACAAAGACATTAACACGTGAAAAACAATAATTTAGGCATAAATCATCATCGGCACTATATATATATATATATATATATATATATATATATATGAACGGATGTGCAAAAACACATCAATAAACACCAAGTTCTAAAATGTTACTACATTTTTCCCGTGATGTTACAACATTACAAGTCAATCATTTTCAGTTTGCGAATCATCTTCATCACTATCCTCGTCGCCCTCTTCTTCGTGGGACTCGTCGTCCTCTTCATCTTCTAATTCATCCTCTTCATCAGTAGACTCGGTCACATCATCTCCAACACTTTCAACATCTTCCGCGTCATCATCTACGACTTCTTCTCCCACAAGAAGTGTTGTTGGAAGAGGAAGATCGTCCTCCTCGTTGTTGACCTCAACAGGGAACAAGACACGTGGTTGGTCGGCTTGAAAGGAGTCTAGCTCACTGTCATATGTCACGGGCAATTTCTTGGACTTGATAGTTGTATACCAATGAGATTTGGGATTGGCGACGTCCTCCGCGTAAAAGACTTGTACAGCTTGACTAGCAAACACAAAGGGCTCGTCTGATGCAAGTCTTGACTTGACATTGACATCTACAATCCCTTGAGAGCTAACACGGATTCCTCTACTGCATGTGACATCGAACCACGTACACTTGAACATTACCAGGCGGTTTTGGGAACCCAGATATGTTAGCTCAACAATCTCATCTAGCTCTCCGTAAAAATCCATGCAATTCTCGGCATAACAGTCGCCGTTGACCAAGACTCCACTGTTTTGGGTTTGTTTTGTTCGGTCATCATCTTTTACGTTAAACCTAAACCCGTTGATGATATAGCCTCCGTAACAGGATGTTTGTTTGTTAGGGCCTTCGGCTAGTAATTTCAAGCAGGAGGCCACTGGTCTATCCATTGACTGAACCTATTGTAGATGACGGTAACAGGATCAGTGATTAAAGATTCCGCATCGAACTCACTGCAAACCAATATGCATTTAACTCGCTTAACACACACTTTCAATTATGTACAACAATGTAAGTGAATTAAGACTTTAACTTACTCAACGAATGCCGAAACTTCATCGCAATTTAGAAGGGCATATATTGTTGCAGCACTGTACTCTTCATCTGTTAGCCATCGAGTATACGTTCGGCCGAACGGACTACCTGACTGCTTGAATATTGACAATTGCCCTTCCAAATTTGTGCTTGCTCCGGGATCATTTCGGCCTAGTTGATTTAACCTTGTACCAACATCCGAACCGAAATATTGACTACAAAAGTTTACAAGTTCTTCCATTACGTAAGCCTCCGCAATTGAGCCCTCAACCCGAGCCTTATTACGGACTTTTTTCTTTAAATGGAACATGAACCTAGAAGTTTAGGGAATCGAGTTAGGTGGAATATCAATGATAACAGATGTCGCATTAAGTGTAAACGAACAACTGTAACAATTTAAGGATTACCTCTCGAAGGGATACATCCACCGATATTGCACGGGTCCACCCATCTTAGCTTCATATGCCAAGTGAACAGGCAGATGCTCCATTGAATCAAAGAACGAAGGTGGGAAGATTTTCTCCAGCTTGCAAATCGTCACCACAATGTTCTTCTCAAGCACTTCCATGTTACTCACCCGGATCGTAGAAGAGCATATATCTCGAAAGAAATGAGATAATTCAGTCAAAGTCTCGCAAACAACCCGTGGCAACAGTCCCCGGAAGGCAATAGGAATGAATCTCTCCATGAATACGTGGCAGTCGTGACTCTTCATCCCTTGGAACTTGCATTCCGATACATTGCAACAACGAGATATGTTGGACGCAAACCCATCCGGAAGCTTCAAATTCTTAACCCACTGACAGACCTTCTCCACTTGTTTCTTGTCTAGACAGTAAGGTGCTTTCGGAAGTATGGTCCTCCCACTGACTGTCCGAGGATGCAATTCACGGCGTACACCCAACTGTTGTAGATCCCTTCTCGCTTTAAGGTGATCTTTCGATTTGCCCTTGAAATTCATCACTGTGTTGAACACATTATCAAAAACGTTCTTCTCAATATGCATCACATCCATGTTGTTTCGGATAACGAGCGTCCTCCAGTAGGCTAACTCCCAGAAGATACAAAATTTTCTCCAGTTGTGCTCTTTCCCGAACCCTGCAATCTTCTGATCCGGCACACCCTTACCGTGTGGTATGTCAGTATCAAGTGCCTCCAGGTGTGAGAGTACTTCTTCACCAGATGGGTAGTCCAGCGTGACAACCTCACGCTCGATTGTCCCGTCAAATTTATCCTTCTGCCTACGAAACTGATGGCCCGGTGGCAAAAGCTTACGGTGACATCCGAACCACGAGGCCTTTCCGCCGTGCTTTAACGTATGACCGGGGTTCACGCCCATACAAGCAGGGCATGCTAGCTTCCCATGTGTGCTCCAGCCACACGTCATTCCCAATGCGGGGAAATCATGTATAGTCCACATCAAAGCAGCCCTCATCTGAAAATTTTGTTTAAGGGATGCATCATATGTTTCGACTCCATGATTCCATAATTGTTTTAACTCATCAATCAACGGCCTTAAATACACATCTATGTCCTTACCGGGACTCTTCGGCCCCGGAATAAGCAACGACAAGAACATATACGGCTTCTTCATGCACATGCCTGGTGGAAGGTTGTAAGGGACAATAATAACAGGCCAACAGGAGTAAGGCGTGGTAGACTGACCGAAAGGGTTGAACCCATCGGTTGCCAGACCAAGTCTAACATTCTGAACTTCCTGAGCAAAAACTGGATGCCTGCGGTCAAACTCCTTCCACGCCTCTCCATCAGCTGGGTGTGTCAGCACATCGGCATCGTTGCTGCGAGTCTCACGGTGAGCCCTCATATGTTCAGCCGTACTGGAGGAGTAGTACATTCTCTGAAGCCGTGGTGTGACCGGGAAATATCGCAATATCTTCCATGCAATGTTTTTCTTCTTCCCTTTGTCCGGTTTGTACCTCGAATGATCACACACTGGACATAATGACAAATCCTTATTCTCTTTCCAGAATAATACACAATCGTTATTGCACGCATCTATCCGGTCATAGCTCAACCCAAGTTTCCTCATCATCTTCTTCGCGTCATAGTACGACGGCGGTAGCTTTTCACTTTCGGGCAGTATTTCTTTGATGAAGGTAACAAACTCGTTAAAACCTTTCTCACTCAGCCCGTGGTCTGATTTCAACTGTAATAACCTACTAACCGCAGACAGCCGTGTGTGTTTCGGAGCTCCATCCCACAGCGGCTCTTCCGCAGCTCTCAACAACTCATAAAACTGATGAGCCCCCTCGTTCGGCGGTTGTGGACTGTCGTTACCCCAGTCAACATTAGCATGCCCAGCATCCATAATCATATCTCGGAAATCATATCGTGCCTCCTCCCTAACTTCAGTTTGACTAGCCAGGTTGGACGACAATACTATCGTTTCCCCGTGCTGCGTCCACCTTGTGTATCCACCCATAAAACCGTACCGACGAAGATGCCATTTTACTTCAATTCTTTTTCTCCAGTGCAACAACTCACATCTACCGCACGGCACCTTATCTTATCAAGGTCAACATGTGCAGGATGCGCATAAGCGAAGTCGAGAAATTCGTCAACGCGACACTCAAAATCTTCAGCATTCTTCCTTTTCATCCAACTTCGATCGACTGACATGACGACTGAATTATCGTACTGTATACCACCTTCAATAATGACCAGTGATTAGGCATTGCCGATGTAAATATCAATGCATGAATGTTACAACATGTCTACATATTTCCCCTCCACTCTTGAACAGGTAGTGGTCCTATCCCATTCAGAAAAGCACATGTTTATAAAACAGTGAATAACTCATGCTTAGTCCGATGCATTTCTCCAAGTACACCACATCGATTAGGTGTTCTAACATTCATCTAACCTTGCTCAGGAAGGTTTGACGGATGTTAGAACACCAGATCTGTATGCACCCGGAGAAACACACGAGAACGTGTACCAAATATCCACGACATAGAACATAAAGCATGAGTCAAAATACTGTTTTATAAACAATTAGCTTTTCCAAACTGTCCAAACTGGACATCCAAAGGCTCATTACAAGGCATTACTTTGTAATGAGTACCTTTGAACGGGAACTAAGGGTTTCTATGCATGCATGTGTTCAGAAATTGATAAGATATGCAAGAATCTTTTCGAAATATCAAAACTGCAGAATGATCGTTGCATATGTTACCAATTCCACATTAAATAGAACTCGTTGGCAACGAGTTGAACCATCTCGTTGCCAATGGACTTCTCAAAACAACAATTAATATAAAGAAGGCAGGGTTTGTAAACAACGAGTAATTGAACCATCTCTGGGCAACATGGAGTAATTATGGGATGTACAAGGGCTAATTAGGGCTAACTGGGTTATTAGGGTTAATTACGATTATTAATTATAGCTGATTAGGGTTGATTAGGACTAATTAGGGTTATTTAGTCCTAATTAGGGTTTAATTGTGCCGAGTAGTGCTGATTAGTCCTAATTAGGGCTAATTGGGCTTAATTGGGTTATGTTAGGGCTAATTAATGTTAATGAGGGATAGTTTCGGATGATTATAGCTGACTAGGGTTGATTAGGACTAATTAGAGTTATGTAGTCCTAATTAGGGTTTAATTGTGCCGAGTAGTGCTGATTAGTCCTAATTAGGGCTAATTAGGCTTAATTGGGTTATGTTAGGGCTAATTAATGTTAATGAGGGCTAGTTTCGGATAATTATAGCTAATTAGGGTTGATTATGACTAATTAGGGTTTAATTGTGCCGAGTAGTGATGATTAGTCCTAATTAGGGCTAATTAGGCTTAATTGGGTTATGTTAGAGCTAATTAATGTTAATGAGGGCTAGTTTCGAATAATTATAGCTAATTAGGGTTGATTAGGACTAATTAGGGTTATTTAGTCCTAATTAGGGTTTTGATGGTGCCGAGTAGTGTTGATTAGTCCTAACTAGCGCTAATTAGGCGTAATTGGGTTATGTTAGTGCAAATTATGACTAATTAGGCTAACTACAATCAATATGCGCATAATTGGGTTCATTTGGGCTAATTTGGGGTAATTACAGCTAATTTGAATTTCATCAGGTTCTTAGGGTTAATTAAAACTAATTAGGCTCGTTAGAGCTAATTAGGGTTAATTGATTTACTAAAATATTGTTAATCAGGACTAATTAGGGCTAATTATAGCCAGCGCTGGAGCCACGATTAGATTCCAGGGGGTGCATGCTAAAAATGTCGCATTAACCTAACTAACCTAAATTTAATGCACATTCAACAACCTCAATTCCGACACCTCATATAGGGTGTCGATATGGTGTCCGATACGTGTCTGACACCTCCGGACACGTGTCCGACACGTGTCCGACGCCTTTGGACACGTGTCCGACGCCTCCGGACAAGTGTCCGACGCCTCCGGACACGTGTCCGACGCCCACCGGCACGCACCTCCAGACACATCGGCATACGTTAATTTGTTTTTTAAATGTCGGACACCGTCGATCAGACGTGGTGTCCGTGTCTGCGCTAACTAACAGGTATCTCAATCCAATTGGGTCCCATCCTCCGTCAACAATCTCAATTCTCAATTCTCAAATGCTCAATGCAATAAAAATTAACAAAAATCACACATTCAATCCAATTGGGTCCCATCCTCCTTCAATAATCTCAATATCTCAAATGCTCAATGCACAATTAACAATCTAAAATCATCAATTAACAACCTAAAATCACAGATCAATAATCACAATTCTCAAATGCACAATTAACAACCTAAAATTATCAAACAAATTATCAATGTTCAAATGGGAAAAAATTGTTCAAAATGCACATATCCGGTGCGCTTGAATTATTTCAATTTAGGGTTCAATTAGTTTAATTTAGGGTTCGGTTGGATTAGGGCATTCAATTTAGGGCATTCAATTTAGGGTTCAATTAGGGGTTCAATTAGTTTAATTTAGGGTTCGATTCGATTAGGGCATTCAATTTAGGATTTAATTAGGGTTCAATTACTTCAATCTAAGGTTCAATTAGGGGGTTCTATTAGTTCAATTTAGGGTTCGGTTGATTTGGGGCATTCAATTTAGGGTTCAATTAGTTCAATTTAGGGTTCGGTTGGATTAGGAAATTCAATTTAGGGTTCAATTAGGGGTTCAATTAGTTTAATTTAGGGTTCAATTCGATTAGGGCATTCAATTTAGGGTTTAATTAGGGTTCAATTACATCAATTTAGGGTTCAATTAGGGGGTTCTATTGATTCAATTTAGGGTTCGGTTGATTTGGGGCATTCAATTTAGGGTTCAATTAGGGGGTTCAATTATTTCAATTTAGGGTTCGGTTGGATCAGGGCATTCAATTAGGGGTTCAATTAGTTTAATTTAGGGTTCAATTCGATTAGGGCATTCAATTTAGGGTTTAATTAGGATTCAATTACTTCAATTTAGGGTTCAATTAGGGGGTTCTATTAGTTCAATTTAGGGTTCGGTTGATTTGGGGCATTCAATTTAGGGTTCAATTAGGGGTTCAATTAGTTTAATTTAGGGTTCGATTCGATTTGGGCATTCAATTTAGGATTTAATTAGGCTTCAATAACTTCAATTTAGGGTTCAATTAGGGGGTTCTATTAGTTCAATTTAGGGTTCGATTGATTTGGGGCATTCAATTTAGGGTTCAATTAGTTCAATTTAGGTATATGGGTATGTTTGCATTCGCTTAGTTAATTATGCTATGCTCACCTCCACCGCCCCCGATCCCATGGATCTTCTCCATCAGCCATAAATTTGAAAAAAGCTTAAGTTGCAACTGGTTCAGAACAAGCTTGTTGACATAATATATCAGAAGCAGATATATTTTCCAATGTCTTTGTGCGCATCATTGTTTATGTTTTTACCATCTTTTTGTTAGATTTCAAGCCATGTCTAAATGTGCACTCAGGGTAAACGACAAGTGTCAGAATTTTGTTCTTTTTGTTTTTTAACCAGTTTCATTTATTCATTAATCATGATAGTTCACATATATTTTCTAATTTCTGCTTCTTTCTATTTTACTACTGGCATATTACTTAGCTGTTATAGGAAGTTTTTATTTAGAGATAAATTAATAAATCAGTTCTAAACACTTCAAGTTAACAATAACAAGTAACAAATAGATAACAAAATCAAGCAAATATAAAAATAGCAACAGTAGCATCAAGCCATAGCCATAGATTCGATTGTTAAGGTGACGGTAGAAAGCAATTAACAATTACAGATAGATGCACACAAGAACTTACCGGAGTTGGCCGAAGCTCAAAGATCTAGGCAGACTTCGCTAGATCGATTTGGTCGTTGAAGACTGGCCGTGACCGCCGTCGGAGGTGGCGCGACGTCGGGGGGAAGATAGGGGTGTCGCTGGGGCTGGGTTGCCGTAGAGGGGGTCGCGGGAGGGGGGGTGCCGGAGAGGGGGTCGCCGGAGGTGGGTTGCCGTAGAGGGGGTCGCCGGAGGTGAGTTGCCGTAGAGGCGGTCGCCGGAGGTGGGTTGCCGTAGAGGGGGTCGCCGGAGGTGAGAACGCCGGTGGGTGAGAGAGAGAGAGAAAAACGGGAGAAAGAAAAGAAAAAAAGCAGATGTGCATATTAAGGACAGACCTATAGCGATGGAATAAGTCCGTCGCTAATATTCCGTCGTTAAAACTTGCTAAATCTATTTAGCGACGGTTTTTCCGTCGTTAAAAGTTCGTTGGTAAAAATCTGTTGGCAAATTCTTTTACCGACGGAATGGTCCGTTGGTAAAATTTTTTAACGATGGATTTATACGGACGGTAAATACCGTCGTTGAATCAGTCTTTTGACGACGGAATACCTTCGTCGCTAAATCCATCTTTTCTTGTAGTGTAAGCAATCTTGAGGGGA
>JAVXUO010000530.1:0-135934 GCA_033065855.1 Escallonia rubra
GAATCAAAATTGTCGTAGTTCGACATTGGTCCTACGGGACGTAGACAAGGAAAATAAAAATATCCTTTTTTGCTGTTTTGAAATGAAATGCGACTACGGGGAAGGTGTGACAATCTATATGATTTCTACCCTATGAAAGCTTAATAAAAATTAATCGCGATGCAGCTTGCTTTGACGACTCGAGAACGCTCGCCGTTTGATCCATGATGCAAAGAACAAAGTGACGTTTTTAGATGGCTAAGATTTTCGACAGAGGTTGGACGTCACTTCACGTGAAAATGACGTGCAAACTCTAAAGAGAATAAGCTCCTAGACTTAAAGTCTGACCCTTAAAATGGAGGCCAAGACCCCTTTTTATAATGTTCAGGGTCGCAGAATCTGATAAGATTGGCAATGCCAATCTGCACGACTGGAGATAAGTCAAAACAAGTGATAAAACTCGAAGATTGACAAAAGTCAACTAACCGGCCGGTTAGCTCGAAAATCGGCCGGTTCATCGCATTTATTAAAAATATTTTATCCCAAAATTTCGGGACATTATCTGATCCAATTTCGATAATTATCTCTGAAATCACAAATGGGATGTGCCAGATTCAGGATAAGCTATGTCTTAACCATAAAATGGATTGATTTATCTTCACATCAATGATAAATTATGAATTATTTTTCAAAGTCATTATGGACAAATTGCATTATTTAAGATAATGTAGACCATGGACCGGACCTAATCTACATGGTTAGACTAATGTAGTGGACTGGACTGACGGATTGGACGGCACATTCAGTAGACTGGACAATTAGACTAGACTAGACCACATTAATTAAATAAACTGGACTTAATAAAATATCTAATACACATTACTAACCCCAAACTCAATAATGCCTTTTAATTAATAAGGAAGCCCACTATTCAATTAATTAAAAATGCCTACAAAAATGAGGTGTCTACAGAGCCCATCAGGTTGTAGTGCGCTTGCTGGCGAATATAACCGAAAAGAAGGACAACACATTTTTGTAGCGAAAACATAGAAAAAGACCACGTGACTCAAAGACAGACTTAAAGACACACAGATATAAGGTGGACCACACAGACTTCTTACGTATCCTCTAAGAAGAATCAGACCGACGTAATTCACTGAAATACAGATATGGAGGCCTCAGTTAACTCACAGTCCAGTCCAGCTAATGTTGTCCATCAACTCAATCTTATGATGGTGTGAGAACTAATTTGAAGCCAAAGCCAACAGTGACAACGGTTGGTTGTCGAACACAGAGTCTGGATCTGGAACTGAAGTCGAAAAAACTTCACTGCCTAAGAGCTGGAGTAAACAACAACAGAAGTTGGTCATTTAGGCAAATAAGAATAGTATGCCCAGAAGCCGGAGTTAATAGTAATGATGATTGGTCGTCTAAACACACTGAAGACAGAATCTGGAATCAAAACTGGAACTGGAACTGTCGGTTGTCAGAGCCCTCAAGACAAGTTAAAAAGGTCGATGGACAGGGAAATAAATTTGATCATTTTCGGAGCCCTTAAACGAGAGTTGGAAGGGTCGACGAACGAAGCTGTATATATGAGAAACAGAGCCAACAATGCGTCATCAAGCGGTTGGTTGCCTTGATAGTATACCGATAGAAGTTGAAGCCAATGGTAGCAACCATTGGTCGTCTAGGGAAACTAAAGCCTGGATCTGAAACAGGAACTGGAACCAGAATTGCTCGTTGCCAGAGCCCTTAAGACATGTTAAAAGGGTCAACAGACAATGAAATAACTTTGGCCGTTGCCGAGTCTCAAGACAAGTTGAAAGGGCTAATGGGCAAAGTGATAGTCGGATTGGTAGTTGGAGCTAGAAATGTCGTAAAGACAATTGATTGTTGGATGCGAAGGAGTCAGTTCACTTCACAAGGAGATACTAGCAATAATCACAAAATCTTGTATTGGCCTTACACCGTACAAAAGCCGTGGGATAAAGTAATAGACTTGAAAAATCTGGGTAGTGAATCACCCAGGGATCATATCTAGGACATGCATAGGAAGGTCTGCAGCATACGAATACTGGATACCAACGCCCTCAACCGAATTATGTGACAATGCACAGGCAAGCAAATGCAAATTGGTACTGATGGTGAAGTAAGCAAACACTCAAGCATGCATTCATTTTTTTAAAAAAGAAAGAAAGGTCGAAAACTGACTGGTTGATCAGAACTGATGAGAGATTTGAAAATTTAAAAATTTGAGTTGAAAACTGGTCAGTTAGTCAGTAGATTTTTAAAATTTTTGAAAACTCGGTAGGAGAACCAGCCGGCTAGTCAGAGATTATGGGATTTTTTGAAATTCGAAGAGTCAAAAACCGACCGGTTAGTCAGAGACTTTGACCGAATTAAATGACAAAACCGTCCGGTTTGGCCGCCCAGTTTTGTGCCCGATTTTAGAGTTTTTTTTCCAAACATTTGTAATTCAATTCTACTTCAATCTTTCTCAGATTTCTTCTCTCGAGGAGTTCTAGAGCGTTCATTCCAACCCTTATCACACTCTTAATCTATAAATACCACAAATGTCTTTCCCACCTCTCTTAATTTCGTGTAACCATGGAAATGCAGGGGGTGATGAGGAAGAAATCGAAACGGATGAAGCCGAGGCTAAAGCCGAATCCGAGGAGGAGCCCAGTGAGAAGGTCGAGTGGGAAGCCCAGGAGGCCTCGGAATCGAGTCGAGAGGAGGTGCCCATCGTTAAGAGATCTTGGAGGAAGCCCTAAAGACAATTGTGGCTGCTAGCCTAGGTCTAGAGTTAGGCCTATTTGTTAGAGGATTGGTTAGGGTCCTTTAGGGACTTAGATTTAGACAATGATGCTTTGTTAAATAATTATCTCTGTATTTCTCAGTTAAAGCTTATCTTAGTTTCCTATGTTAAATGTATGTTACATATGTATGCTCATACACATGCACATAAAGAAGGAGGATGGGACTGGAGTTGAAAATTGAGAATTAAACTCGACAGATACAGGGTTTGGTCTAGAAGTAGGCAAACCCTTCAACATTTTAGTAAAGACAGACTAACTAGTCAGTAGCCAAAAAAAATTTCGAGGAAAACCGGCCGGTTGATTAGAGCCTAAATCCAATTTTAAGGCCAAACCAAACAATTAGTCAGAAGAAAATTTAAACTTTAAGCCAAAATCAGGCGGTTAATCAGAACAAAATTAAATTTCTTGAGAGAACCGGACAGTTGGTCTGAAACATGGATCATTAAATGTGCAATTTAAATAGGAAAATCGGTTGGTTAGTAGAAAACCAGATGGTTTTTTCGATAAAAGTTTATGAATTTTATAAATTTTTGTCTCCTAACTCTATACAAATTAAGGATATTCGTCTATATATATATTCAGGACTCGTCCTTTCAAAACAAAATTCGTCTCTTTCCTCTTCCGAACTCTCAAAGGCTTTCAAAGATGATCCCATGATCTTCAAGCTCCAATTCCATTCATTCGCGGATTCCTTTAACAAGATTAAACTGATCCATATGGAAGGTTCAGACTGAAATCTGTGATGAGCTTGAGGAGTGTAGTGGTTTGTGAAGACATTCTCCGTGCGGCTTGCAAATGCTGGGATGTTGAAGATCATGTTTTCTGCTTCGGCTTAACGAACTCTGTCCTACGTTCGAAGAGTTTTCTGCACTGAGAGATATCTCGACAAATCTTCCAATTGATGTCCTGGGCGTTCAAGTGGTTATGTCAAGTCCATTAAAACTCTGAAAGAGCGCGTCCAGTCTTTTGTTCGAGATGAAGGTTGTTAATCCTACGGTTATTTAACCTAGGATTATATTTGATTTTGATGATAACTAACATTGATGATTATGTTGTCTAACATGCATTGAGTTGATGAAGCAATAGGAACAATCTCATACTCATGCAAACGGATTATTAGACGAGCAACACGATCAAAGACTCTCAACGGAACGCATCAAAGAGGAAATTCGACGATTGAAGTTTTCATGCTTTTATTTCCGTCTTTGTAAACTAGACATAGAGAGATGATCGTTACGATGACTGTATACCTAGAACTTGCCCATAGGTTTCCCTTGCATGCATAAAAAGTTTTTCATGCTTTAAAAACAGGAAACTGCATTTTCAGGGATGCAGTCGACTGCATGTTGGGCAGTAGGGTATTACAGTCGACTGCATTGAATGCAGTCGACTGCAATACTTCCAGTAGCCCATTACAGTCGACTGCATTGCATTGCAGTCGACTGCAAGTTGGAAATTTGAATTTCCAACGGCTACTTTTTGGGTTACAGTCGACTGCAATGGGCATTGCAGTCGACTGCATTTACCGTTTGGCGCATTTAATGCCCTACCTAACCCCAAACGGTCATATTTATTCCCAGCTCTATAAATACTCATTTTGGGCATTGTTTTCATTCATCAATTGCATTCAAAGCTCTCCTATCTTTCATATTCTCAAAGATCAAAGCAATTGTTCAAATCTCTCTTGTTTTCATTGATTTCTCATCCTTTTCAAGAGAGCATTTATTGTGAGCTTACATTAGAGAGAGATACACTTTCATAAGTCATCATACACTCATCTCTCTTGTTCTAGTACTTCAACTTGTACTCATCTACTTCTTAAGAGTGAAATCTTGTACTCATTTCTTCATTGAAAGGTTCTTGTATCAAAGCTTGGGGTTGTCAAGCTTTGGAGCTTTGGGTTTGTCAAAGCTTGTTCTTGATGTGGGCATAGCATCAAGGGATTGTAAGAGGTTCGATCTTGACCCGTAAGGAAGATCATACTAGTGGATTCTAGGGCCTTTCAAGGGACTTCCTTGAAGGGGTGGACGTAGGCTTGTGGGTATATCAAGCCGAACCATTTAATTCTCATTGTCAAGTATCTCTAAACCCTTCTCTCTTTACATTATTGTTTTACATATTGTGTTGAGATTGATTGTTTATTTACTTGAGTTTTTGAGATTAAGGTTTGTTGGTTGTTATTTTTAAAGTAGTCTTAAAACCCTATTCACCCCCCCTCTAGGGTTATTTTATTGGTTTCAAGTGGTATCAGAGCCTCGGCTCTTGTTATATTGGGTAACGCCAAGAGAGTTAATCGATCATGGCTTATGTTGGGGGTATGGAGGGTAGTTCTACCACTAGGCCTCCATTGTTTAATGGGACCAACTATAGTGTGTGGAAAGTTAAGATGAAAATCTACTTAGAATCTCAAGACTATGAGATGTGGGATATTGTTGAGAATGGCCCATTCGTTCCGATAAACGTGGTTGACAAGGTTGAAGAACCTAAATCAAAATCGGAGTATAGTGATCATGACAAGAAGATGATTTGTATGAATGCTAGAGCAAAAAATTGTCTTGTATGTGCTTTAGACACTAATGAACTCAATAGAGTCATTATGTGTAATTCCGCTAAGAGTATTTGGGATACTCTTCAAGTCACTCATGAAGGGACTTCTCTTCTTAGAGACTCCAAGATGAATTTATTGTTTAGAGATTATGAGTTATTCCATATGCTTCAAAATGAATCTATTACGGATATGAATACTCGTTTTACTAACATTGTGAACCCTTTGAAGCAATTGGGTAAGGAATTCACTAATGGTGATCTAGTGAGAAAAGTGATTAGGTCCTTACCAAGAGCTTGGGATGCAAAGATCACCGCCATCCAAGAATCAAAGAATCTCAACATCTTTCCTCTTGATGAATTGATGTGCTCACTCATGACGTACGAAATGCAACTCAAGACCTTTGATCAAGAGGACGTCAAGAAGAAGCCTACATCAATTGCTCTTAAAGCTTCATCTTCAAACCTTGAGTCAAGTGATGATGATGAAGAATTTAATGAAGAGGATATGGCATTGGTTGCAAAGAACTTCAAGAAGTTCTTAAGATTTAGAAGAAATGATGGGAGAAGGCAACAAAATGCTAGCAACGAAGAAAGGCTTTGCTACAAATGCCACAAGCCGGGACACATGAAGATGGATTGTCCCATCTACAAAAAGGAGAAGAAGGAAAGAAGAGATGTATGGGAAAAAGCTAAAAGAAGACAATTCTCTAAGAAAGAGAACAAGGAGAAGGAAAGAGCAATGAATGCCGAACACACTTCAACATGGAGTGACTTTGATTCAAGTGATGAAGAGAATGATCAAGCAAATGTGTGCTTCATGGCAAATGATGAGGTAAGCTTTTCTTCCGGTAGTGATAGTGATAATGAAAGTTTTGAAGATGCTTATGATAGCTTATATGAGGAATCCAAGAAAATTTTCAAGAAAAATATTATTTTGTCTAAGAAATTTCTTGAAGCTAATAAGCAAATTGAAAAGTTGATAATGGAAAATGAAAAGTTGCATGCCAAGAATGAATGCATGTCTAGCCATTTATATGTAGAGCATGTGAATAACAATTTGGTTGATTTACTTGTTAACACTCCTAGCTCAAAACAAATCTCTTCCAAAACTTTGGCTTTAGAAAAACAAAATGAAGATTTACAAGTTGAGATTTGTGATTTAAGAAAATGTCTTGAAAAATTTGTTGATGGTCAAAACAATTTGGATGTCATGCTTGGACGCCAAAGAATTGGCCTAAACAAAGGCGGTCTTGGATTAGATCCCATGGCCATGCCTCCTAAAGTTTTGCAACAACAAGCTAGGTTGAATATTCTTACAAAACGACCAAAGAACTATTGCACACCTTTTACACATTGTGGTTGGTGCAACAAGAAAGGGCATACGACTAATCATTGTCCTTGTAGAATTGTTTTTGTTAGAGGTAGAAAGAAAATGTGGATTGTGAAAGGTCAAGAATACAAATGCAAGACTAACACCCAAGGACCCAAGAAAATTTGGGTACCAAAAGTCATTACTTGATTTGTGTTTATAGGTATGTCTCAAAGCAAAATCTAGTAGCAAGAAGTGGATTCTTGATAGTGGATGCTCAAGACATATGACCGGCAACATATCTCTTTTCACATCGATTGATCTTAAGGAAGGAGGAAATGTGACATTTGGTGACAATTCTCAAGGAAGAATCAAAGGTAAAGGAACTATTGGTAAGGAACCACATTCAATTGAGAATGTGTTATATGTTGAAGGATTGAAGCATAACTTGCTTAGTATTAGTCAATTTAGTGATAAAGGTTTTAAAGTTATCTTTGAGGCTTCTCAATGCACTATACTATCCTTGAAGAACAATGAAACTATTTTGGTTGGTAGTAGAGATAATAATGTTTACTCCATTCAATTAAATGATTTAGCTAACCAAGATGTCAAGTGTCTTAGTGCTATTAGTGAAACATCTTGGCTTTGGCATCGAAGACTTGGTCACATGCACATGGAGCACTTGAAGGATATTTCAAGCAAAGAACTTGTGAGGGGTCTCCCGAAGATCAAGTTTGAGAAAGATAAAGTATGTGATGCTTGTCAAATGGGTAAGCAAAAGAAGGTCTCTCACAAACCGAAGAAAATGGTATCTACTTCTAGACCCTTGCAATTACTTCATATGGATTTGTTTGGACCAATCCCAACTACGAGTCTTGGTGGTAAATCATATTGTTTTGTTATTGTTGATGACTTTTCTCGCTATACTTGGACTTTCTTTTTGGCTACCAAAGATGAATCTCTAAATGTGTTCACTTCATTTGCAAAACGTGTTCAAAATCAAAAAGGTTATTTGATTACAAACATTCGAAGTGATCATGGTAGAGAATTTGAAAATTCAAAAATAGGAGCCTTGTGTGATGACTTTGGGATATCACATAATTTTTCGGCTCCTAGAACTCCTCAACAAAATGGTGTTGCCGAAAGAAAGAATAGGTCTTTGCAAGAAGCGGCAAGAACAATGCTTAACGAATATGGTTTACCTAAATACTTTTGGGCGGAGGCGGTCAATTGTGCATGCTTTGTTCTTAATAGAGTTATCTTGCGAAAAATTTTGTTAAAAACCCCTTATGAGCTTTTTAATGATAAGAAACCTAAGGTGAGCTTTTTTAGAGTCTTTGGTTGCAAATGTTTTGTTTTAAATACCAAGGATCACCTTAGCAAATTTGATTCCAAAACCTTTGAGGGTATTTTTCTTGGTTACTCTAATAATAGTATGGCTTATAGAGTTTATAATAAAAGTACTTTGGTTGTTGAAGAATCCATTAATGTTACTTTTGATGAGACTAATCCTTTTCTTCGGAGGACTAACATTGTTAATGTAGATGACATGGACAATGACTTGAGAACTTTGGACATAAGTGATACACTACAAGGCAACCCCAAAGAAATTGATCTAGGGGAGCAACCATCAAGTTCTCAAGGGGGAAATGAGGAAGCAATCAATGATGCTTCAAACTTGGACGACTCTCAAGAATTACCAAAAGATTGGACTTACAAAAAGGATCATCCAAGCGATCAAATCTTAGGTAATCCTTCGAGTGGGGTAAGAACTCGACGCTCTCTTCAACAACATGTTAATATAGCGTTTCTTTCCCAAATTGAACCGAAGAAATTCTCCGAAGCTCTACATCATGAATCTTGGATGCTTGCTATGCAAGAAGAGCTAGTTCAATTTGAAAGAAATCAAGTTTGGACCCTTGTGCCTAAACCTCAAAACTTTAGGATTATAGGCACAAAATGGATTTTTAGAAACAAACTTGATGAATCCGGAGTCGTGGTTAGAAACAAGGCTAGATTAGTGGCCCAAGGTTATAACCAAGAGGAAGGAATTGATTTTGATGAAACTTATGCACCGGTAGCTAGACTTGAATCTATTAGAATGCTTTTAGCTTTTGCTTGCTATAGAGATTTTAAACTCTTTCAAATGGATGTCAAGAGTGCCTTTCTAAATGGTTTTATTTCGGAGGAGGTCTATGTGGCTCAACCTCCCGGCTTTGAACATGAAAAATTTCCAAACCATGTTTTCCGTCTTAGCAAAGCTCTTTATGGTTTAAAACAAGCTCCTAGAGCTTGGTATGAAAGGCTAAGTAATTTTCTTTTAGAAAATGGTTTTTCAAGAGGAAAACTTGACACCACTCTTTTTATAAAATCTAAGGGCAATGACTTATTGTTGGTGCAAATTTATGTTGATGATATTATATTTGGTGCTACTAATGGATCCTTGTGCGAAGAGTTTGCTTCTTGTATGAGTAAGGAGTTTGAAATGAGCATGATGGGAGAACTCACCTTCTTCCTTGGATTGCAAATCAAACAAAGCAAGGATGGAATCTTTATCAACCAAGCCAAATACACCAAAGAGCTACTCAAAAGATTTGACATGGAAGCATCAAATGCTTTTGACACTCCAATGAGCTCTTCTTTAAAGATTGATAAAGATGAAAAGGGTAAGGATGTTGATATTAAGCGCTATCGAGGTATGATCGGATCACTCCTTTACCTTACCGCAAGTAGACCCGATATAATGTTTAGTGTTTGTTTATGTGCTAGATTTCAAGCTTGTCCTAAGGAATCTCATTTGATTGCCGTCAAGAGAATCCTTAGATATCTTAAGGGCACTCACGATTTAGGGTTATGGTTTCCTAGAAACACTTCATTTTTTGACCTAATTGGTTACTCCGACGCCGACTATGCCGGTTGTAAAACCGAGCGGAAAAGTACTAGTGGAGGTTGCCAATTCCTAGGTCACTCTCTTGTTTCTTGGAGTTCCAAAAAGCAAAATTCGGTTGCACTCTCTACCACCGAAGCCGAATATATGGCGGTTGGTGCTTGTTGTGCACAAATTCTTTGGATGAAACAAACCCTTTTGGACTTTGGACTCAAGTATGATCACATACCTATCTTATGTGATAACACTAGTGCCATTGACTTGACCAAAAATCCCATCCAACATTCACGCACAAAGCACATAGAAATCAAACACCATTTTATCCGTGATCATGTGCAAAAAGGTGATATTGTTCTTGATTTCGTGGACACAAATCACCAATTAGCGGATATCTTCACTAAACCTTTAGATTCGAAGAGGTTTACCGCTCTTAGAAGAGAACTTGGCATGTCTTCACCTATGTGACTAAATGTTATATCTCTTGTGCATAAACATGCTTGTTGCTCTTTACATGCTTGAGCATTATCTCATATGCTTATAGCATGTTTTGGTTGATTTTTCTCTTTCGAAACAAATGTTGATTTTATTGATTTTTTTATTTGCACGCACTTCTATGGCAATATTAATATGCATAATCATGTTCAAGACTGTTTGATTTTTTGCATTGAAGTCGACTGCATTAGGCAATACAGTCGACTGCATTGGTCATTACAGTCGACTGCATTCAGAATTGCAGTCGACTGCATTACGGGGAAAGGGCATAAATCGAGCCCAGATCTCAGATTTCAGCAGATTTCCTCACTCTCTCTTCGAACCGAACCCCTTTCTCTCCTACGGCCTCATTTTTCGTGCATTCAGCTTGAACTTGGTATGTATTTCTTCCCAAATCTTGTTATATTACATCTTTTACGCACTTTCTCTGATCGAATACACCTACATTGTTCAAAATCTGTTGAAATTCGAAATTTCTATCTATAGTATATTTCTTCAGATCTACTTCAATTAAGCATGCTACTGTATGATTTAACGCTTGATTCATGTTTAGGGTTGCTTATTACATGTTCCTACATAGTTTAATTACATTTTTTCATGCAAAATTCGTTTTTCCCCAATTTTCATGAACTAGGGTTTTTCAATTGTCAAAATTTCTTCAAATTGATTATGCAATTACATGTTTAATCACTTGATTCATGCTTATTTATGTCTATTGCTCGATTATACATGGTTAATTTCATTCGTTTTGTCCAAAATTAATTTCTCCCCAAATTGCATGAATTAGGGTTCTTCTTTTTCTTAATTTTTTATGTTTTCCATTTTTTTTGCATCTTCATTTATCTTACAATTTTTTATTTCTCTGTTTAGACTCTTTCAGAATGGCAAGAGAGAAACGTGCACGTGCCAGTTCATCTCGCTCACGAGCTGCACCCGCGCCCGAGCCCGAGCCCGAGCCTATCGCGGTTGAATTTGATCAAAATCGATATCGGACCCGCGAGGCTGCCGATCGCTTTTCTGCACAACTCTCTTCCCCTCTGACTCCAGGTTTGAGACTGGATACTCCTTTTCTTTTCACCATAGGTGTTCTTAGAACCCTTCAGGATAGTCTTCTAGATCGCTTCACAGATAGGAACACCACTCTCTATTATCCTGATGCCATCCGCCTATTTTATGCGAATTTAAATTGGAACATCGCTACTGAGTCATGTACCCTCACGTCCTATGTTTTTGGACGCCGTATTTCATTCTCTCAGTCTCGTCTAGCCACTATTCTAGACCTCCCCGATAGTGGTTTCTCATTTTCATTAGACATGATTCCTGTAGCTGGTCAGTCACATTGGTTTGACCGACCTTTTACTATTGAGGAGCAGCTTCGACATACACTTCATTGTCGACAGGTTCGGGCTGCGAGCAAGCCCAGCCTACGTGACCTACCACCTCTGTCTCGTCTGTTCCATCATATCATCGCTCACAACGTCATTCCTAGAACTGGAGGTCTTTCACTTGTTTCTTACTTGGACGTTCAGCTCCTGACCTTCTTTCGCTCTGGCACACCGCTTAACCTCCCTCGTCTCATCATGTTAAACATGATTAGGAGCGCCTCACATCTTGCCTTAGCTTTACCTTATGGCCTCTTACTCACTCGCATTCTTGCTGCATTTGACATACCTCTTATGGGTGAGTATATTGAAGTCACTAGGCACCTCGTACTAGACAGCTCTACCCTTCGTCGAAAGGGCCTTTTAGATGGTCATGACCGCTTCTTACCGGAGCCTGACATGGACGATGTCCCTGTCGATGATGATGAGGATGAGGCTGATGAGGCTGATGGTGATGATGATGAGGACGTTGATGTTGATGTTGATGCTGATGCTGATGCTGATCGAGCTGCCGGCGACGGGATTGATCGTGATTCACCTCCGTTGATCTTTTCGGGTACATATGAGGCGGGCACTTCTTCCGGTCCTTCTACTTCTGGATATGACGCGATCCTCGCACGCTTAGATATGATGCAGCAGCATATGCATGCCGGTTTCAGTCGGATGGATCTCGCCCATAGCCAGCTCAGTCGACGCCTTTCTCGCATGGAGGATCATTGTGGGATTCAGTGTCCCGAGGAGGACTTCTTTCATCCACCACCTCCACCATCGGGTCCTTAGGCGTTAGGACTTGATTTATGTCTTTATTTGCTTATGCTCTCAGACTCGTTTATGTATTTCAAAACTTGTCATGGATGTTATGCGTAGTATTATTAAAACTTGGTTTAAATTAGCACTTTGTCTCTCGCTTTTCTTGCGGCACGTTTGATTTATATTACGTTTTTTATGAGCTATTATTACAAGTCTTGATATACCTTTTGATGGATATTCAAGTACTTATGATTTCTTGTTTTTGAATGCCCTTGTTGGCTATAATGATTATCCATGGATGGATACATAAGTTGATCACTTTCACACACACCCTTGATTTTTTTTCAATGATGTCAAAAGGGGGAGAAAATATTGTTGATTCTTTTTTGTGTGGACTTGTTATGAGCATATATTACTTAAGTTAGGGGGAGCCCTACATTGCTTAAGATAGGGGGAGCGTTTTGTCATGATTTCTTCTCATGACCCCTTATGGTTTTTAATTGAGATTGTTATGCTTCATTTCGCATATTATCTTATATATCTCATATTATTTGAATCAATGTTTGCCATCATCAAAAAGGGGGAGATTGTTAACCCTACGGTTATTTAACCTAGGATTATATTTGATTTTGATGATAACTAACATTGATGATTATGTTGTCTAACATGCATTGAGTTGATGAAGCAATAGGAACAATCTCATACTCATGCAAACGGATTATTAGACGAGCAACACGATCAAAGACTCTCAACGGAACGCATCAAAGAGGAAATTCGACGATTGAAGTTTTCATGCTTTTATTTCCGTCTTTGTAAACTAGACATAGAGAGATGATCGTTACGATGACTGTATACCTAGAACTTGCCCATAGGTTTCCCTTGCATGCATAAAAAGTTTTTCATGCTTTAAAAACAGGAAACTGCATTTTCAGGGATGCAGTCGACTGCATTGGGATGCAGTCGACTGCATGTTGGGCAGTAGGGTATTACAGTCGACTGCATTTAATGCAGTCGACTGCAATACTTCCAGTAGCCCATTACAGTCGACTGCATTACATTGCAGTCGACTGCAAGTTGGAAATTCGAATTTCCAACGGCTACTTTTTGGGTTACAGTCGACTGCAATGGGCATTGCAGTCGACTGCATTTACCGTTTGGCGCATTTAATGCCCTACCTAACCCCAAACGGTCATATTTATTCCCAGTTCTATAAATACTCATTTTGGGCATTGTTTTCATTCATCAATTGCATTCAAAGCTCTCCTATCTTTCATATTCTCAAAGATCAAAGCAATTGTTCAAATCTCTCTTGTTTTCATTGATTTCTCATCCTTTTCAAGAGAGCTTTTATTGTGAGCTTACATTAGAGAGAGATACACTTTCATAAGTCATCATACACTCATCTCTCTTGTTCTATTACTTCAACTTGTACTCATCTACTTCTTAAGAGTGAAATCTTGTACTCATTTCATCATTGAAAGGTTCTTGTATCAAAGCTTGAGGTTGTCAAGCTTTGGAGCTTTGGGTTTGTCAAAGCTTGTTCTTGATGTGGGCATAGCATCAAGGGATTGTAAGAGGTTCGATCTTGACCCGTAAGGAAGATCATACTAGTGGATTCTAGGGCCTTTCAAGGGACTTCCTTGAAGGGGTGGACGTAGGCTTGTGGGTATATCAAGCCGAACCATTTAATTCTCATTGTCAAGTATCTCTAAACCCTTCTCTCTTTACATTATTGTTTTACATATTGTGTTGAGATTGGTTATTTGTTTACTTGAGTTTTTGAGATTAAGGCTTGTTGGTTGTTATTTTTAAAGTAGTCTTAAAACCCTATTCACCCCCCCTCTAGGGTTATTTTATTGGTTTCAAAGGTATTCAACTCTCTCCTCTGATAGAATATTTTTCTCCCAAGATGACCAATTGTGATGAACAATATGCCCACGATGAACAAGTACTGGTGCAATTTGTATCTCGATCACGTTGACAAAACTATCTGACATATATTGATGAAAAATCCATATACTATTGTTGACAAAGGCCATAACCACAACCATCTGCCGGTAATGGCCAGCCGCCACTGCCACTGGCAACCTCCATATGGCACCACCGCTGTTTGTCACCATGGGAAATTGCCACCAGCAACTATGCTGCTTGGCACCACCTTCTCGCTAATGTCACTGTCAACCACCACTTCTAGTCATGATCGCTATTCACATCGTCCATTGCCATCATTTTCCTTCAGCCTCAATTGCCGACAAGCATGGAACATTCATAAAAAAATGTTTATGCTGCCATCGCCGTCGACCACCACCTACCACCCCCAACTTTTTTATTTTACATAAAAAACTTTCACTTATTTTCTCTACCAACGAATCTGATTCATTAGCCCAATCCAACCTAGCCTAACCATAAATTTTTTTTTAGGTTGGGTTCAATTAGGTTTTACGTTGTCTCCCAACCAAGTTGCACCCCCAATTCAAAGAGCAAATATTAACCAAAGCTCATGACTTCGCTAAGAGATAGAAAATGGAGTAATGGCACCGTACCCTCAATGTTTAACTTTTATAGACTAGTTGGATATGAGGAATCATTTGGAACATCGCATAATGCACTGATAGAGGGGTATCTTAATCATCAACTACTAACACATATGAAAGAGCCAAATATCGTGAAATTCATGGAAAAAACAGAACACTAAGAAGATTTGCAAAAGAAAACATGTTGACTTCGATGGAGATAAATTTGAAGGTGTGTTTGTAACATCATCAGTTGGAAAACAATGTGGTTGATGTCATCTCTTAAAATTGTCCCTTCCAATTCCATAGGAATCTAATTATATATATATGAAAGTCGAAGCTGAGAGAATGTGTCCATGTCACCGTCTACGTAAAGACTTTTTTGCCATGTGGACTAAAAAATTTATTCTTATATATTTACTTCTAAATTTATATCCCTAAAATTTAGTCATTTCAAATGAGTGATTGAAGACATTCATTTATACATATTAGCCTTAACTGATTTTTCTTTTAAATTTGAAAATCTTGCCATCATCATCTTTTTCATTAATCTCTCAAAATCTCTCAAAATTAACTAATTGTAATATTATAAATATATGTTATAATTGTCTCATCAATCCTATCATTTCTTTTATTCAACATTATGAACCCACCGTCAACCTCAAGCGTTTTTGGCTTTGAAATTGGAAGTTTAGGAATTGGATGCCAACATCGATTCAAGAAAAGAAAAGTTTCAGTGCATTTCTTAATTGTTATATAATTTGATAATCTTATGTTATCCACAATATCTTTACATAGAAAGAATGTGCCAAGATAGACCTAAATTTGTATTTTTTATTTCTATATTATATCTTTAAGCTTCTCATTTGTTACCAAATTTGTTTATTTTATTTTTCTGTGTATTCAAGTGTAATCTGTTTTCTTTATCCCATGTGCAATATTTCACGAGTTTCTTTCTAATAAAAAGGTACTAAATTTCACTTTTTTTTATTACTATTATATCACAACATATGTACACTTCAAAAGTACTTCAAAAGTATCGCTTATGATCATCTAACGTCTTATTGCACGAAAATACTTTTTAGATCTCGCTTATAATTTTGACATTCGAAGAAATTAACGTTCATTTTTCGTATATTTTTTATATATGGTTATTCATAACACATTTGAATTACAAAATCCATTCAAGTAGTCAATTTTTTTTTTATAATTTTTACACATTACTCCGTGTGCAACACACGGGATCAAAGCTAGTTGGAATTGAATTGTAATTCTCAATTCCAATTTCGTTTGCCAATCGGACCCTAATAGTGAAATATCAATAATCAATGTACTTGAGTGCATTCAGGTAGTAAAGATTTATAGTCACTCCTAGCTAATAAAACATATCAATAACTACGGACAAGTAAAAAACAGAATGACAAAAAATTTAGGACTTCTTGTAGAAAAGATGAACACGGGCTCTACTGATAAAGACATACAATAATTACCAAGAACAATTAGCTATTGTGGTAAACAATAATTTAATTGTGTAGTATCTTCTGATTGCATTTTGTAAGTTATAACGGCAAGAGCATATTAAGAAAATAGATAGTTTAATTCTTAGTAACATTTCATTACGCAGGGCGGAATTAAAACACGTAATATTGCTTTTGTAGTTATGCGCGATATATTATGATACTTGGGGGATGATAAATGTACTTGACTTTAGCCTTGTACATTTTTCTTTCAAAAAATGTCTTAAGTGAGCTTTTTGTGAGAGAGAAATAATTATCCCATAAACATGCTAACAACATCTAACATTCTTATCCATCATTCTTTTCTGATACTTAAATAGCATCTTCTTCTTTTTCTTTTTGGCCATAGCCTGATGTTTTAAGATTCTTCTCAATCGTTCTTCATCCATCTTGATCATTCTCAAGTGTCCTTGTTCTTGTAAACCTTGTATCCATGAAGAGCACTATCAACACACACATTACATTAATAACACAATCATCGTTTATCATAGTCAAAATAGGATTATTCAAAGTCATGAGAGTGGCCCATAAGGTTAACATATAGAAGATAGATTTACTCAGGAGTTATTGGCTAAAGATTTTCTGCCAGTTGTGCTTCACCATCATTTGTGGCTCTTCTCCTGCAATCTTCCTTGGAGTGACCACCGCCAACACCAATGGAAACTTTATGGAGAAAACTTATTGCCCTCTTCCAAGTTAATTCAAATGCATATTAGAATCGGTATTTTAGATGTTGGACGGTACTCCTAGATATCGTTCTAACTAGTGGGGATAACGACTTTGAATATGTAAGATCCTACAATAAAAACACAACAAAAGGCACATACTGTATTTTCAAAGAGAACCAAATTTGATAAATCACCGATACTATGTTACCTTTGCCATTACAATCAAACACTCTACAACCTTCTACGTTTGATCGTATATTAATATGTAAATTTTCTTTTCTCTATCATTCTAATTCCAGAATATGCTATAGCTCACCTAATTCCTGTATATCTATCTTTTCTGTTTCTGTAATATACTCTTTTCGTGCCTATATGAAGACTCCATTAATTGTACTATATTTTATTATATTCAATAATACAATTATCTTCCCCCTTTACCTTTTGTTTCATGGTATTAGAGCGGCACAGTTCGCCATTTTGAGATTCTCTTAACATTTTCTGCAAACTTCAGCTGATAGCCTTCTGCAGTTTGATTGGCTAACTCTCATATTTTGTTTCTTTTCATGTTTATCTTTTCGTCTTGAGTTCAAAACTTTGGTCTTTCTTTTGGATCTTTATTCAAGTTATAACTCACAACTCAAAACCCATCTTTTTCGGTCAAATTTCTTTTTCCCTGCTCTGTTTGGATTTGTCAATTTTTTTATGTTGTCCCGAAAGTCCCTATCGAATCTAACCCAATCAGCGGCTTCCTTTCCAATCTTCGATCCCAACGGTGCTTACCACGCGCCGAAATCTTTCTCACGCCCTCCACGCGCCAAAGTGCAATTCTGCCTTCAGTCCCACGCGTCCACGCATTGCGGTGCTCACACACACGCACCCACGCTCCCTCATGCGCCATGGATCCAACCAGCGGCTTTGGGTTGACCCGCGGTTCAGACTTGATTTACCTGACACGCATCTGATTTTCTTCCCCAGTTTGCTACTTTGCTATTATCAGTTCACTCAGACCGGTTTGTTTTTTCTTTTGACCGGTTCACCCAGTTTTGACTTTTGAAGCAGTTTTATCCTCTCTCAGACCTGTTTCCACTTTTTTTCATCATTCTGAACTTATTCACACTGCTGGTTTGCTCAGATTCTATTTCTATCTTCTGTCTTCAGCGTCATCTTCTATTACTTTCTTATTTGTGTTGATTCGTGGCTACCATGAATCTTGCCTTGTTTTTAGTTGTTGGACCACATTTTGAGATCTCAACGATCGTCGGACTTTTGTCTCAGGACTCCTGCTCTCTGTTTCTAGCTGGTGGAAGAGCTTCATGGTCGTCGCACTTTGTCCCAGGACTCCTACCTTGTCCTTAATTGCCGGACCTCGTTTCGAGATCTCTATGGTCGTCTGACCTCGTACCGAGATCTTCATGGTCGCCAAACTTTACCACGAGCCTTCTGTCTTTATTAGTTGCCGGACCTCATCGCACGACTCCCGACTTTAGTCGCTAGACATTGCCTGGGATTCTTTTCCTTGTATTGTTGTTGGACTTTGTGTCGGGACTCTCTACCTTGTGTCACCACCTTAGATCTACAAGGCCACAATCTCAACTTGGATTTCATTTGCACTCGGATCTCACTTTTTATTAGCAGCAAGGAGTAAGACTTCGGTCCAAACTTAAGTTCCATTCTCAAGCTTTTTCTTGTCTACCACCTGAAGTATGACGAGAGATTTTAGATAATATAGTTATGTGTAAATTTCCTTTTCTCTATTATTGTAAGTCTAGAGTATTCTTTAACTCTCTTAGTTCATGTAACACTCTCTTTTCTGATAATCTTTTCACGTCTAAATAAAAGTTTTATTGAACTTAGTTTTATTATACTATGTAATACAAATATCCTCGGCTTTTACCTAATCTCTTACTCTAGACTGTTACCTAACTAATATGGTCACCTTCGAAGGCTTTAATTCGACCAAAAAGACCCTAAAAACATTTAGAAGAAGGATGTAAACATGCTTTAACTAATACCCACGATCCCCTGGAATATAAATTCATGACAGAGCAGCTTCCCTACATCTTTAATCGCCTTTTAGTTTTTGAAGAAAAATGAATTTTGGGAGAGAAAATAAGTGGCAGATGCAGGTGGTGTAAAACGTTTGTACCTCAGGCTAGTAAGAGAAGTACACTCCATAAAATGGATCCAAAAATGACTTTTGGAAGATGAATGCTGAAGACTTGTTTTCAAATTACAGTAACATGTAGATTAAGCCATATGCTTTTGGAGATTTGGAGGATTTGGACCTTTTTTGATATGACGAATAACGTTGACTTGAGCCTGCAAAAGATTGTTTGGAACTCTTGAATTGTCCGCTGGCTTCTAATCTTAAATCTTGGTGGAGATATAAACTTGGTCATCAAAAGTTTTTTTTTTGTTTTTGAAATGGGATCATATATTAACTCAATAGTTTATCCAGGGCTACAATATCACATAAGCGAGGAGGGTACTCCTCCAACCAGACTCTAAGCTCATGCAATTCTTTTGCTAACACTGCCAACATGTCAGTAGCTTTGTTTGCATCCCGTTTGACATGGTAGAAACTATACATTTGTAAACCGCTTTTCTCAACTTCCACATCCTGTAGGATCAATCCAAACTCTGAAAGATCTATGTTCTTACCGTTCAAGACTTGCATCACTTCCAATCTATCCCCTTCTAGCATACTTGAAAAGAAACCTATTTCCCTCGATGGTCACATCCCTTCAACTGCCGCTGTGGCTTCCACTAGTCTTGCTGAACTTGCATTTAGCACTGGTCGTGCACTAGATGCCATGACTTCCCATCAAAAATTTTCATGTTGCCGAAATGGTTGATTTTCGTGCCAAGTTTGTAGGTAAAGGTTATATTCAAAAGTGATTGTCATCAACTCGGGGTCAATAATCTCGTTGTGCCGCGTTGCCTAGCTTATTTCTGGAATAAAGCTTTTTGGCTAATGCATTTGATGCTAAAAGAGATCTTATTCCCAGCTAAGAAACAAGCGGTACATAAAATATTTAACGGAAAAAGAGTCATGATTTTTTGTTTTTTTTTTCAACTTTCAAATGAAATCGTGAAAAGAGTAAGCAAAACGAGTAAGTGAAAATTGCATATAACGTATAGACTTGGAGCGCAATTGTACTTAAAATTGAAGTTTGGTCTCAAGTTGACGTTGCAGAACAATGCGAGATTTCTTATTTGGAGATCGGCCCAAGCGCCATCGGACATGGCGTGTGTTTGACGAGCTTGGATTAAAAAAAGGCAGCAAAAGTTAACCTACACTACCCATTAAGTGGATGACAAGAGTAAATTAAAACAAACTTAAATAACACCGATAGAGTCGTATATTACGATAATTAAATACATGTACATAAGTATATTGATACTCTCTAAGTGGCTAGTGGTACTCCTTGCGCCAATTTTCATAAGCTTACATTAACAAATCATGTGCATAGAAGTGTGAATAGAACTCTTCGTGAATGAAAACCAATATAAAGTAGGGTAAATTACACTAAACACCCCTAAGATTTTACGTAATTACACTCGACTACCGCTATCTTTAAAAATTACACTTTGACCCCCCGAGGTTTGTACCCACATTACACACAACTACATATTTAACGGCAGGCCCAACTCTGTGAAAAGATTCCCTGACACATTACTTTACGTAATTTTCATACCCAAAATACCCCCCATTTGTCCTTTACTCACATGTGTGCTCTTCTTGTAGTAGTGGGTTTTCAACACTCCACACTTCACGACACTCATACAACCACACTCACACTCGCTCTCAGCAAACACACTTCCTCACCCATATACTTATTCATCCATTCCACCAATGTATACACACACGAACAACTCCCTTGCACAGCAGCATGTGTTGCTCCTCTCGCAACCCACCTGCATTCATGGCAGCCACCACGGCTGCCTCATCAACTCCCATCCTTCTTTCACCAAAAACCCATGAACCCACACCCGTATACACACCTTTCCCTGAACCCACTCTCACTAAACTCATATCCATGCCTTCACCAACATTATAGACAGTTTGTGCCTGTAATACCCCGAACCTTGGCTTAACCGGTTATTATTACTTTAGCAAAAGTTTCTAAAAATGATGTTCTTTTGAGTTTTTAGAGACGAATTTGGGGAGCATTATAATGATGACATTTTTAGCGACAATTCTAGAATCATAAATTATAATTTAATGATAGCAGATATAATTGGTATTGATTGAGGTCTTTAGTGACAATTAGCGTTAACGGTATTTTTAGAAATCTTATAATGACAATGGGTGAAGCGAGTGACGCAACAACCTGTTAATAATTTTTCTAACACGTAAAATATCGTTAGTTATTTGGGTCTTTTCTTTTGGCAATAATGGAAAGCCGTGGGTAAAAATTTGAATAGCTAATGAAAATTTGGGGAGGTTTGGAAATTTTAGACCTAGCGTTTGTATATATATAAATGGGTAATGATTATAGGTCAGTCGGCCCTATTTTTAACTATCATTCTCGGGAGGCAACTTAGAGAGGAAGAGTGCAAGAGAGGCAGAAGGAAAGAAGAACGTGGGGAGCTTCCGGCGAATCTTCTCGGTAAGGTTTCTTCACTTTCACTCATATTCATATTGACATGTATATATATATAGGTTACACATATATTCATATAACTGACGAAATTGGTGGAAATGAGTGGGTGTTTGGGTTAATCTGTGAAGTATTGATGGTTTAGAAAAGGGAACAGCAATGGAGGGGCTGCCAGGAATGTTGAGGCTGCCGTGAAAAGAGTATGGATGAGGGTGCGGAACATTGAGACAGAAACAGTGGTTTGGGTTTGGAGGGTTAGAAGAGAGAAAGAGAGAGTTACGGGGCTGCCTTGAGTAAATACGCCGGCGCAGCCACAGTTGAACCGGGGAGGAGTTCGGGAACGGTTGTGGAAGGTGAGAGAGGGGCTGATCTGTATCTTGGTGACATGGAATGAGTTTTATGGGGAATTTGAGTGCATCCTTGTGCATGGGTGGAAGGTTAAGGCTGCCGAAGGGAGTGGAGCAACTGGGTGCATGGGATTTTTGAGAGGGTGTTGAATGAGTTGAAGAAAGGAGATGAAGGAGAGGAGAGACAGTGGGTGTGAAAATTATATGTGGTTTCAAGTTATTTGTGTGAAACTGGGTTGCACATGAGTGGGGAGGACATGAGAAATGAAGCTACTGCTGTGAGGCAGTAGCTTTGAGAGGTTGTGTGATGCTTTGGAAATGTTGTAGATTATATGTTTATATACATGTCATGTGTGAGGAAAGGTTGTATGCATGTATTTGTGTGTTGTTCATGAGGAAAACAGGAACCAGGAAGACTCACTGCCGTGAGGCAGTGGGTGTGGGACTCATGGATTTGTGTTGTGTGAGAATTGAGAGAATGTATTTAGATACATATGGGTAGGCAAGTGATAAGGTTTATGGGTGTTGTAAAGGTGGGTGAGTGAGAGGCTAAGATAATGGGTGCTGTGGGTGGAGTGGTTTCGGGTAAAGAAGGCTGCTGGGCTGGTATGAAGAAGAAGATGTTGCACAGAGAGAGGGAAAAGCAGTGGTTTTAAATTAAACTTCAAGTGTCACTATAGTAATATTTCTTTTAGCAGTTTCTTTCCGAATTTTTAAGATATGTTTAAAAATTTATTTGGAACAAGTCCAAAAGAGTAACTCATATTATTTTTGTGAGACCTACAAGCTGGAAAATGTTTAGATTTTTCTGAGTTCGGCAAGCATGCTAAATGATTTTATCCGAACAAGGGGTTTCGGTGTATTTCAAAATAGTAAACTAAACTATTAAATTCTGAAACTTCTACAATAATCTTATATAGCCAAGATAAGGTAGTTTCTAAAGTTTTGAAAGTTTTTAAAATCGTTTGCTATTTTTAGCATTGTTAGCGGCGTAGCGCTCGACCGGTTGTCGTGTAACGCTTCACTATTACAATAGTTTACAAAATCATTTTTAAGAACCTCTTTTGAGAAGATTTAGAAAATTTATAAAACAGAAACTTCCCTTATTTTTGTGAAATCTTCGATGTGGAATTTTCTCAAATTATTTTTAGCCTAGAATTTTATAGTAATCTAAAATGATAGTAACGCTTGAGTGTCTGAAATGTCGTGGCATTCTGGTGCCGTTCGTTATATATTTGAGGCTTGAGCATTGACGCTCAATTGAATGAGCAGGTTAGGTTTCCGAGCGATAACTTTTCGGAACGACCGTTAGTGCCCGAAAAACCCATCAGTGATTTAAAAAGACTCTTTTAAGTTATATCTAGGTGGGTAATGGTATGTTGGGCATCGGGGGCGAATAGGTAATTCTACAAAAGTCGAGGGGCGGTTTGGTAAACTTCACTCACTTAAGAGCAACTTAATACTTAGGTGTGCTAGAGCGGTAATTAATGACGTCCTTGTGGTTTGTTATTTAGGTTTCGGTAGTCAAGAGAATATTGATCGAGGTTTGGTAGCATTGCGTAGCTATCCAGGTAAGTACTCCTGCCATATTCCTCCGTATACCCTATTTTCCGTTTATGTATATGTATAAATGAATTGTTCCAATTAGAAGTTTTAAAGCCTTTTACATGCTACTGCTTTTGTGTAAATTGTTTGATGAGAAAATGCATAAAAATGCCATGGAATGCTTTCTATGAGTAGTGTTTTAAAGTTGGCTTATGTTGAATGAGACGGTATTTCTGGCTTGGTTGTTGCGCCCCATATCCACGGGGGAAAGTTGGATTGTTGGGTCCCGGTCAACGGGACGATACGTTGACGCACAGTACTGTTGCTCGTGGTGCGCCATTGCGTCCACATATGTATCCCGGATGAAGGAGGGATTGTGTGCCCTAGTCAGGGGGGCGCATACCCTGACCAAATAATGTTCATCCCAGGTGGAGTAGGGATTGTGGGCCCTAGTCAGGGGGGAATGTACGCTGACCGCAACATACCTAAGTTATGATGAGAACTGTTATAGTTGTTAATGAGCCTTCTTGATGTCATGCTTCGTTACTGTGAATCTTGGATGGATTGCTTTCATAAAGTAGATATATGTATAATAACTCTTGTGAAAATATTTACCAGTTTCAAATTGAAGAAAACCATGGCATGTTTCATGTTTTTATGAATCCCAAAACTATTTTAGGAATATGGTATGTGTACTTACTGGGCCCCAAGCTCACCCCTTTTTATAAATGTTTTCAGGCGATCAACTAGATGAACATGAGTATTACGAGGGAAATGAGAATGAAGCTTGAGGATATGTTCATTAGGAAGTTGTTTAAGCCCTTGAGAAATTGTAGAACTGCCAGTTATTTATTTGAATTGTTCGTAGCTTAATTTTTGGAGGTTTCTTTAAAATAAATGCTATCGGTCCCTATGGAGGATTTCAGTAGAGATGATTTGGGAAAGAGTTGTAAGGGCATCTTTAGAAATTCATGTTATGGTGTTAGTTAATGTATGATTTTAGAATTGTGTACAGGTTTTAGTGAGTAAGGCCTGGCAGAGCCCTAAATTGGAGTCTATTGGGTCTGCGGCCGATCACGTGCCTAGCTCGCGGCCCTGCCCGTGGGTTCGGGTCGTGACAGTGCCGCTCTTCTAGCTAGAAGCATAATTGAAGAAGATTTTATTTGATTTTGAAAACCAACTTACTGAAATGGGCAAGCTGAAGCTTCCAAGAATGGCACTGGTGGCATTGGAGGAATCGGAGGCAAATAAGGCATTGGTGGTAATCGAGGCATTGGCGGAAGCCTAAATGGCGGTGGTCTTGAAGGGGTCACCGGTGCAGGTACATGCACAATCACATGTGAAGCTGACCTTGGTTTTCAAAAAAGTGGCATTTGTGGAATGCTCAAGAGCCTGGAACCTAGAATGAAAGCCAAACACAAACCCTTGCTATAGAGCCAATGGTTTTCGATCCTGCCTCTCTGTGTAGCAGTGACTTCATTGCTACGATGACTATATCTTCCTTCTGAACATCTGCTTGGACATTCAAGATTCTTAGATGGGTCGGCCTGACACTGATTTTGGGACGTAATGTTGGAGGAGAGGGAATGGGTAACAAGGAGGAGTCTCGAAATAGGAGGCCAGATGAAGTCATCGCCATAATAATGTGTGAATCCAACGAAAGGGTGTCAAATTCATATATGGTAGAGTACAGGGGTGGGGTGTATGGCCATGGAAACAACAAGTGGTGGAGGCTTAAGCAGTTTAGTAGAATTGCTGTCAGATTTTCATTGGGCCAAGGAAGGTCCTAAGAGTCCTTTTACTGCAATTTCTTACTCGAGAGGCAGGGTCCTGAGAGGCTGTGTTTGAGTGTGTGTGTTTTTTCAGTTGTGTGCATGTGTGTGAGTGCCTGTGTGCTTGCATGTAAACTGTGCTTTCATGCCAATAATTTCCAAAAACAAGTTTTCCTCCAAAATTCCAAGAAAACAGTCTAAGGGGCATTCATGTTTTTTTGCATTGCACCATTAACACCGTAAGAGAAAAAATTACTTTTTGAGCTGAGTGTAATTTTTAAAGATAGCGGTAGTGGAGTGTAATTACGTAAAACCTCAGGAGTGTTTTTAGTGTAATTTACCCAATAAAGTAATCTATAACTCTAGGATTGATTGCAGCCGCTTCACCTTCAGTTACAACTAGGGGTGAGCACGGTTCGGTTTGGTTCGGTTTAGGGGTCAAACCGTAAACCGAACCAATGGACCTCGGTTCACAAATTCTCAAACCAAACCGAACCAAGACACCTCGGTTTGAACGGTTCGGTTTGAACGGTTCAATCGGTTTAAATTAAACAGTTCGGATCGGTTTGACAAATTCCAAAATCCATGCCATGCCTTAGAGTTTCTGTCAAACAGAAAGGGATGGTTCAGGGACTAGACACGAAGATGTCACCACTACCAGCATTCGGCAAGCATTAGTAATTGTAATATGCATCCTTTTACATATATCTTTTCAAGCACTTCAACAAAACAACTTTCCCATGTCATAATTTTCATATATGGACTCAGATTTGGTAGGTTACATTTTTGCGAGCATGGCTAAACAATTAGAGTCCATTGATATTTGATACACCGAAAACCTAAAAAACTAGAATGAAAATTAGAACTCACCTGCTCAAATTTCAGAAGCCGAAGAGAGTGCAATTGGATCCAAGAAATTGAAGAAACGCGATCTGGGCAGGAAACTTAATCTGGGCAGTGACCTTGATCTGGAATTTTAGGAATGAAATTGGAATCTGGGCAGCGACTTTAAGGCTTGATCTTCCCAAATATTGGCCAAGGCTGATGCAATAGATAGATATAGAGATCGCGATCGCGATCTAAGAAGAAACCCGTGGGCACTGGGCAGTGATCTTCATCCGTGGGCTACCAATCTACGATGTATGTGTCATGAACCCAGCTGCGACGCAGGATGAGCTCGAAAGAGAAGGCCCCCACAACATAGCACCGACTGCTACAGCCGCTGATATCTTCTTCCCCTCTCTAATCAGACTCTTATTCTCTATCTCATCAACAATGGCAGCTGCAGCAGTAGTGTCTCTGATCGGATACACTACAGTCTTAGGGTGCGTTGTCGAAGAGTGGAAGAGTAGCAAGGATTTGGAACTTTTGGAAATGAAAGAATTGCGGCTAAAGTCTCTGAAGTCTGAAGAATGAAAATAACGAGGGTGAAGAATTTTAGGGTAAGGTATGTAATATATATATATATATATATATATATATATATATATTTAATTTCTATATACCCTCGGTTCGGTTCAGTAACGGTTTGGAAATCTTGAACCGTGAACCGAACCGAACCGGCCTCGGTTCGGAAAATCTCAATCCAAACCGTTCAATCTCATCAACGATTCGAATTCGATCGGTTCGGTTCCATCGATTTGAGCGGTTCGGATCGGTTTGATCGGTTCACTGCTCACCCCTAGTTACAACCACCACCTTAAGGTTTCAAAATTGACACAAGAACCTTCAACTTCTTAAATCATTATGCCATGTACCAAATGAGGACCCGAGTTCCCTGTGGGCCCAACAAGGTAAAGTGTGATTGGCTGTTGGCCCATTTGATTCCATCGCATGAGCATTGCCAGGTCTAATCCACCAAAACCATCCATAGCATAAGATTCGAGCACCCAAATCATAGAATTCCTTATGTATTCAAAACGTACCTTGTACAAACTAATGGTAAAACTCAAGTCTCTAACAACAATTTGCGACAAATGTACAAATAGCAAAAATTCTCTGAGCATTTATATTTTTTCAAGTGCAAACTGTTTCTAGACAATTTTTACCTGAAATCATAACTAAGAGGATGAGCTAAGAATCCCGATAAGCACCCAACCAACTTGCCTAGCTAGACAAAACAAGTTTCAAATGCCAAACCAAACAAGCTTCAAATGGCATAAGTCGCTAAACAATTTTTACAAGAGTAATAATATTACAAATATTAGTGTGAACTCATATACACATTAACTCAACAACCCTTAATGACTACTCTCATAGTCTGAGCTTATCACAAGTTCAAAATCACAAAACCATATCTGATCTAGAACCAGTCTTGAACTGTCCAAAATCTCTCTATAGAGTCCAAAAAATTCATTTCTTTTGCAGATTGCAGTTCTGCAGTTACCAAAAACAAAAAAAGAAGGGTCTATGCCTGTTGGATCTTATATATATAGTAGGAGTGTGTAGGTATATTTGGAAATTCAGTTTTCAATCACCTAACCCTTTTGCAGATAGAGCCAATAAGCACCCTACCAACTTACCAAGCTAGACAAAACAAGTTTCAAATGTCAAACTAAAACAAGCTTCAAATGGCATGAGTGGTGAAACAATTTTTACAAGAGTAACAAGAGTAAAAATATTACTTTACAAATTCAAATACACATTATCTCAACAACCCTTCATGACGGTCATAGTCTAAGCTTATCACAAGTCCAAAATGGCAATGGTCTAAAACTAGTTTTGAACTGTTCAAACTCTCTCTATAGAATCCAAAAATTCCTTGCTTTTGCGGATTGCAGCTACTAAAACGAAAAAGGAAGGGTCTACGCCAGTTGGATTTTATCTAGTAGGAGTGTGTAGGTATATTAGGAAGTTCAGTCTTCAATCACCTAACCTTTTTGCAAATAGAGCCGGTAAACACCTAACCAACTTACCTAGCTAAACAAAACAAGTTTCAAATGTCAAACCAAACAAGCTTCAAATGGCATAACTCGCTAAACAATTTTTATAAGTGTAATAATATTACAAATAGGGTTAATTACAAAACAGTCCCATGTGGTTTATACGTTTTTGCACTTTGCCCCTCGTGTTTACAACTTTTTCAATAATGTCCCATGAGGTTGACAAAACCATTGTAATTAACTCCAAAACCGAACGGCCGTTCAAATTCAGCCGTTAACAGCCCACGTGCACAGCACACCCGATTTTTGCATGGGTAGATCGATCATTTCTGATCCCCGTGTTCCTTCCAAAACTGTCACTCACTCCTATTTCCCTCCAAAATCTCTTTATGCTCCAGTATTTCTCCAGGGGTTTCAAGAGAAAAGAGGAGAGAGAGAGAGAGATTTCGAAGAACCCATCTCATGGTTGATGTCTACTGTCAGTGTGGTCAGAGAGCCGTGACAAAGACTTCGTGGGTGTGTGTTTTTTGCTTGGCGTGACCCTCCAATCATGATTAACAGGTCAAAGGAGACATTTTGGAAGATTGTAAAAATTAGTAGTTGGGTGTTGCTTTTATTGATTGTGCTGGCATTATTGTTTGATTTTGGCGATGAGACAGAGGCCGTGAGCAACATTGGAGGTGAAGATGTGGGCAACAGCTTGTAGAAATTGCTAGGAATGTATTGAATTAGGGAGCTTTGTAATGTTTTGAGATATGGCATGAGAGATTGTACTAAAAGAATCAACATCCCCTGTTTCCAAGCTGTGTACTGAAGCAATGCAATGATGCTAATTTCAATTTCAATGTTTTTGCATTTATGTTCCCTGTGGTTTGAATGTTAATGGCAAAAGTGTCCCCCGTACTTTTCACATACAGAGCAAAAGTGTCCCATGTATTTTGCAATTATGTCCCCTGCCCTTTAAAATAATTGACAAAAGTATCCCTTGGGGTTTACATTTCCAGGACAAATATGTCCTCTAAACTTTGTTACATGTTGACAAGTATGTCCCTAAACATTGCATTGTGCTGTATTCTAATTGTAATACAGCACAATGCAATTGCATCATCTCAATGGCAGATATCCCTTTCATCACAAGTGCAAAAATATATCTGTTATTACATTACAACCAATGGTTTTTTCATCAACCAAATTTCCTTTCCAATTAAATTACATTACATCCAATAACAGCTGCTTTTGATCAAATCTCCTTTACAACCAAATCTCATCAGAATTAATCAAATTACATTACATCCAACATACATATTCACAACCAATATTTTTGTCATCAATCTTCCAATTAAATTACATCCAACATAAAAGCATTATCATCCTTTCCAATTCCAATTACATCCATCAAACAAAAACATATACTTTGGCACTATCCCCTAGCGTATATACCAGGCTTCCAAAAACCAGTCACCTACCAATTTATCTACTATCATCCAAAAACCTTCCAACCTACCTATACTTTGAACAAAAACTAACAGTGAGTTCCCTACATTCTCAAAATTAGGCTATACTGGCATCCTAACACTTTTGCTTTCTCTTGCCCTTTGCACCAGGCTTTGCTTGTCCTTCACCTTGACTCCTTGCAGCTGCTCTTGCTCTTGTTCTTATTTGTCCTACAGTTATATTTGGGCCTCCTTTGTCTTTTGACTTCTCCTTCTTTTGGCTTGGACCTCCCTTGGCTGTCTTCTCTTTCCTTCTGCTCTGGCCACCTTGGCTTTGGCCACATCCAACAGCTGTATCTTTCAGATTTGACAAACTCATATACCTCTTACCCCCTCCCATTATGAATTGAGTGTCTTGGCCTAATGTTCGTTGTGGCTATAACATGCTTGGTATAGGCCATAATGGTCTTTGGGTTGTTGACTATGGAGTTGGCATAAACCATGCTGGTATCTACTCTGTAACAACTGAGCTTTGTGGAGCACCTTGACTTGGTTGGAATGAAATTTGTTGCCTCCTAGTATGCACAAAGACATTTTCAGTAAATACACATATTTATAAATACAATTCAAAATACATTTTTTGAGTTTACATACTGGTAACTTTTACATTCTTGGGGCTCTGCCTTGCTCAATTGCCATATCTCCCTGTTGTGAGGCTCTGCCTTGCTCAGTTGTTATATCTCCCTGTTGTGGGGCTCTGCCTTGCTCAGTTGCCATATCTCTCTGTTGTGGCCTTGCTCAATTGGCATGTCTCCCTGTTAAAGAGGTTACAATACATTAAGCTAAAGTTTAAACAACAATTAGGCCATCTAAATAAAATCAATAATTGCTTACTGAGGAAGTATTCTGTCTGCTGCTCTGTCATTTCCTCCTATTGTGCCCAAGCTGATGCCATATGCTGCATCTAGTTGTTGTTCCTTTCCTTGACATCTTGCCAGTGCATGTGTTATCATCAGCTTCATATTTCCCTATTCTCCTCATTTTCTTAGGTCTGCCACTTGGCCTTCTATAAGTGGGGGGTAGAATGAAGAGTAAATTACTTTTAGGCCACATACTTGGACCATTTATTGGGTTAATGATTGGTGCATAAACCTTCTTGTATGTTTCAATACTGTAGTACTCATGGATAAAATTCTCTACTACTAGGTTTTTGTGCTAAATGCATGCAATGGCATGGGGACAGGGAATTCCATTCAAGTCTCACCTCCTACAGGAATAAGTGTATTGCTTGAGATCCACAGTGAACTGCTCCCCGTATGGACATGCTACCTGAAACCTCAAATCCCCTGAGTGTGATGGTATCCTTTCCCCAGCATACACCTTCAATCTTTCAATTATCCTCTGTATTGCTGGACAAATCTCAGCATTCCATTCATCAGCTTGTTCCCTAGAAAACCTCATCCTTGTCATCAAGGTATTTCTTATTGTTTCAAGACAGGTAATGATTAATTTATCCCTAGCTTCCTTTATTATTGCATTGAAGCTCTCACAATAATCATTCAAAAGAACATCACATTTAACATCTATACTAAAATGTGACCTAGACCATTCTGTAGGTGGCTTATCATCAAGCCAAGCCATTGTCTCCTTATCTATGTCAGCCATCTCTTGCATTCTATGTTCCCATCTCACCACATTGGTTGCCTTGGCTGCAGCAAACAAAGCATCTCTCAAAGCAATCTCAGTAAACCCTGCGGCCTTGAAGTTTGCATGTAAGTGCATGACACAAAACATGTGCTTAGTGTGAGGATACAATGACTCTATGCTCCCAACCAGCCCTTTTTGCTTGTCAGACAAAAATGTCCAACTCAAACTGTCTTCTATCTCTAAGTCATCACCCAAAAGCTGTACAAACCAACCCCAAGAGTCTCTGTTTTCAGCCTCCACAATAGCATATGCCACTGGGTACATTTGGTTGTTGGGATCAATGCCAACTGCAGTCAAGAGCTGACCACCAGTGGGACCTTTCAAAAAGCACCCATCTAGCCCTATCAATCTCCTACACCTAGCTTTGAACCCTTCCTTCAATGCACCAAGACATATATAAATCCTTTGAAACCTTTACTCACCATGTCCTAGGCCTCCTGGTTCATACTATAGATCCACAGTGGTGCCAAGATTACTTCTCCTAAGCTCATAAATGTAAGAGTTCAAATGCCCAAACTGTTCCGTTATATTACCTTAAACCAATGTTATTAAAGGCGCAGGCGCACCTAAGGCGCAAGGCGCAGGCGCGCGCTTTTTCGAAGCGAGGCGCAATATTAAAAATAAATAATAATAGTACATGAAAATAATAAAATTACGTAAAAAAAATTCAGAAAATGACAATTAACAATCTTCCGAACACAAGAAAAAGTTTCATATTTCGTAACATCATAATTTAACAAGCTTTTAACATGAGAAAATTTTTAAATCTACTGAAAAATAGCAAATCACTAAATAATTGATAAGTGTATGTTATTTGTTCCATTAAATCAGGATTTTTATGCTGCAATCTGGCACTCAATTTCTACAAGTTCATGCCCATCTGACTAGCAGTACATTATTGCTATTTTCGGACTAGTTGTAAGCATTATAAACTGATTACTAGCTAGAGATGTTGGTGTATATAATCACCCCCAACTTTTAAGCCAGGCTCATCCTGGACCCTCCAAGGTGGAGTTGGATTTCAGTTGCAAATTACAATTCCTTCATGCCAATTGCCAGGCCTATGGCACCCATCACAAGTTAACATAATGTTCTTTCATTATCTTTTGTCCACTGTAAGCGTGCACTAACTTCGGATAAAGCAAAATTGCAGGGATAGAGCAAAGCACATTCATTGAGGCAACATGTCAAACATGTAACGTGCAAAACCACACTGGACCAAAAATGAAGATGAATAAGTCACATTCTAACCAGTTGAATTCAGTACCAAGAAAACTAGTATTACTCAAGTCTCAAATTCCATTCAGCACCAAGAAAAAGGGAAAATTGTTGGTGACGGCAAATGCTAACCAGTTAAAACTTACAAGTAAACAGCGGCGGTGTCGGCTGGACTTTGGAGTAGGGGCCGAAGCAACAAACCTTCGGCAGCGACAGGGAAAGGCGACGGGACGATCGGAGCGAGGCTGTCGGTGGCGGCGACGGGAAAGGCAAGCAAGCAGCGACAGTGCGTGAGAGTTGAGACTGTGAGAGTGACTGACTCGTGAAACAAATTTAGGGATTTTGATTTTACTATGTTAGTGTCGTAAGACTTGTAAATGTAAAAAATCTGAAAGCATATCCAACGGCCCACGTAAAAACATGATGGCATATCCAATGGCTAGAGCTCGTGCGCCTAGACGTGCGCCTCCACCGCCGCTTCGCGCCTTGCGCCTGGGCGTGCCAGGCACGCGCCTAGGCCTAGGCGTGCCAGGCATTCGCCTAGGCCTAGGCGAGGCACGAGTAGTGAGCCTTAGCGCGTCTTGCGCCAAGGCGCGCTTTTTATAACACTGCCCTTAACCATCATTACTGGCTTCCTTTTGCTTCTATAAACTGTCCAATGTGGCACATCTAGTTGGTGATCACTCATCAATGTATTTCTCAAAGTATCAACCTTCATTTGAGGATTTAATCTAAAATCTCTACTGTATCTAGCAGCTAGCCAAGTAATGTTCATATGTTTATTCTTGTGAACCCTAGTACATGTGTGCTGGGTTACCGCAGTCTTCACAACCAAATCAACCTCATTGTCTCCTTGCATCCTAGATACATACACCTGCCATTGACATCCTTCTGAAACAAACCTAGCCCTAACCCTCCCTGATTCACTCTTGGGGAATACCACTGGTTTTCCTTCCAAAATAAAATGTTGCCTAACAACTTCCTTGAAAACTTTGTTGTTTTTAAACACCATACCAACACTGAACTTAGGTTGTATCATGTCTGATTTAGGGTTAAATTCCCCAGTTAGTGTTTTTATTTCTTGCATTATCAATTTCACCCTCAGAATCTGATGGTAGATGTTCATGCCACTCATCAGAGTCATACTCTTTCTCTTCAAAATTTGCCACTATTTGTTCATTACCCTTACTTCTACTGCCCACTCCCTGTTCTACTCATTCATGTCAACATTCTTCTCATACAATCTATCATCCTCACTGGCATCATAGTCACTATCAAACAAAGCTGAGCAATATGATTCATCATCAGAATCAGTGTCAAAATCACTTCCCATTTGCCCCTCAATACCACCACCACTTGGCCCCTCATTAGAACTAGTAGCACTACCCCTTAGCCCCTCAGTAGCACTTCCCCTTGGCCCCTCATTAGCACTTCCCATTGGCCCCTCAGTAGCACTGCCCCTTGCTGCCCTAGTCCTTTGGTGTATGTTTCTCTTCCTCTCAGTGCCCATTCTTGCCATACTGCTCTGGTTTAAGTTTCCCTCCACCTGAGTGCCCACTGTTTCTATTTCCCTCCCCCTCAGTACCCATATTTACTGAGGCTTGTGTACCAGCCCCATCATTATCAGTATTGCCTAGACCTTCTAGACTTAGCCTAAACATAGAACCACCTCTCTCCCCATGTGTACTTGCTAGCCCCTGTTTACCTAAGCTCCAAACAGGCACAGTAGTCCCTGTAGCCACATTTCCTCCTACATTGCCTACATCATCAAGTTCTTCAATAACCACACTAGACCCCATAGTCTCTTTAAGCCCTAACTGAGTCTCAATAGATTCTTTCATCTCATCCATTGACAAACTTTCCAAATATATTTCTACTTGGCCCTGTAAATTTATGTAGTCTTTCAATGTCAAAATGTCTGAGTCTACAATTATCTGCACTAGTCCATTGTCAAGGCTTAACCCAGGCTTCTTATAGTAATAGTTCATAAATCCTACAGCTCCTACACTCTCTTCCATGTTATCAATCTCAATCAAACTTAACATGTCAAGGTCACAATAATCAAAGTAGTCTATTTTGCAAGGGGTGTAAACCTTGTGTGACATGTTCTTAAATTGACCCCCATAGTGCAGTTTTATGGTTAACAAAGAAGAACGAGTATTTGAAAAAACACAAACAAACCAAACATGCACAATCCCAAATTAACTACTGCAAAAAACATAAACTAATAAAAGTTCAAACTTCAAAAACATTATTCTATCAAAAAACAACACGCACAAATGAAGAACAAAATTGTAACAAACAAATTATTTAATTAGAACTGCGATTATAAAATAATTATAATGATGTGAGAGACATTAGTTAATTCTATACTTAAAACTCAAAACCCTAGTTTAATCAAACAGGGACAAAATACACGTTTCTTGAACTGACCGTAAATGGGTTGTGCGACGTCGCTTTCTCGGGGCTGCCAATCCATTTTCGCTCATCAATCTCCCATACGTGATCTTCTTTGTCCCAAAATTTTGACTTACAGGTAGTGATCGCACGGTCGTTATCTATTTTCCAGCTTCTTTCAGTTTCTCTCTCCTCAATCGTGCAACGATTTTTTTGATTTTTTCATAACCGAGGGAACATGGGGATCGAAAATGACCGATCTACCCATGCGAAAATTGGGTGTGCTGTGCACGTGGGCTGTTAATGGCTGAATGAATGGCCATTCGATTTTGGAGTTAATTGCAATGGTTTTGTCAACCTCAGGAGACATTATAGCAAAAATTTTAAACATAAGGGGCAAAGTGCAAAAACGTGTAAACCACAGGGGACAGTTTTGTAATTAACCCTTACAAATATCACTTTTTAAATTCAAATACACATCAACATACGCAACAGTCCTACGGTCATAAGCTTATCACGAGTCCAAAATCATATAAACATATCTGGTCTGAAACAAGTTTTGAACTGTCCAAAATCTCTCTCTAGATTCCAAAAATTCCTTACATTTGCGGACTGCAGTTACTAAAATGAGAAAGGAAGGGTCTATGTCAGTTGGATCTTATATAATAGGTATATTAGGAAGTTCAGTCTTCAATCACCTAACCTTTTTGTAGATAGAGCCAATAAACACCCAATTAACTTACCTAGTTAGACAAAAAACAAGTTGAAATGCCAAACCAAACAAGCTTTAAATGGCATAACTCGTGAAACAATTTGTACAAGAGTAACAATATTTCAAATATTAACTTTATAAAAACAATTACACATTAACGCAATACCTTTCATGACTACATTCATAGTCTAAGCTTATCACAGGTCTGTTACTGCTTAAATCTTGATCGGGAACCACAGCTAAGAAATAGACCTGCAAAATAAAGCACAAAGTGACCACCGGGGGTATTCCGGTGGAGGAGCCTCCGATGCTAAAGTCAGAACATTTCTATAAGGATAGAATTCTCAATAGTTGAAATGCCCTTGGCGTGTGTGTGTGTCAACTTAGTCGTGTACCTGAGGCCTCGCTCATAATATAGGCTATTCCGAGACTCTTTCCTCATTTAAGACTCTTCTCTGATAGATCCTCAACGTATTAGAACTATGTTAGGACTCTTCTTTCAGTAGTCGAGTCCTACAAGGTTTCTATCATCCCCTTCAGAACCTATCCTGATACAGTCTCCTTAGTCGACTCGGAGTCTACCACGACACGTGTCACCATTCAGCAGGATGGACATATTTAGCTATATCATAATGCCCCCTGCTTTTTACGGTTCTTCCAAGAGAACAGTCAGAAGCATTCGGAGTAAATACCAATCAAAGAAAGTCTAGCTACAAATTTCCCATGTCCGTTAGTCAGATGGAATTTTCAGTATACGATACTTGAATCAATATGCTTGGGAGCTCTGCTCAAGAGCTCTGGTCAGGAGCTCTGGCTGGGAGCTCTGGCCGGGAGGTCTAGTCGGGAGCTCTGGCTGGGAGCTCTGGCCGAGAGCCTAGTCGGGAGCTTTGGCTGGAAAGCCTGGTCGGGAGCTCTAGCCGGAAAGCTTGGTCGGGAACAAAACATCTGTGCTTGGGCACTAAAATACTTCTGCTCGGTAACAAGGTCATTGTGCTTTAGACAGTAAGATGATGCTACTCAGGCAATCTGCTCGGGTAGTCTGCTTGAAAACCAGGTCATTGTGCTCGGGCAATCTGCTCGGGCAGTCTGTTCGGGTAGTCTGCTTGGGTAATCTTTTCGGGCAGTCTGTTCGGGAACAAAACATCTGTGCTTGGACACTAAGGTACTCCTGTGAGGGCAATCTGCTCGGGAACAAGGTCATCGTGCTTAAACAGCACGATGATCCTGCTCGGGCAGTCTGTTCAGGTAGTCTGCTCCGAAATTAGGTCATTGTGCTCGGGCACTCAGATAGTTCTGCTCGGGCAATATGCTCGGGCAATCTGCTCGGGAACAAAGTATCTGTGCTTGGACACTAAGATACTCCTGCTCGGGCAATCTGCTCGGGAACAAGGTGATCGTGCTTAAACAGCAAGATGATCCTACTCAGGCAGTCTGTTCGGGAACAAAGTATCTGTGCTTGGACACTAAGATACTCCTGCTCGGGCAATCTGCTCGGGAACAAGGTGATCGTGCTTAAACAGCAAGATGATCCTGCTCGAAAATTGACCATTCGTGCTCTTGCCACGTGTCAGGGAGGCATGCATGTGTAACGGTCCTTTAACGGCCAAAACTAAGGCGGTTACTTTCTGAATTTCAAAACTTAATGCTTCGGGAATCGCGCAAGACAGGTGTAATGAATGTTGCCGCCAAATTAGGGGCGGTTATACAAGCACCCTCTATATATGGAAGCCATGTACTTCATTTGCCCCCTGCTACTCACTCTCTTCTGGTTCAACTTGTTCTTCGCAAGTAAGTTTCTCTTCCATTTCTTTCTTGTTCGGCACTTATCTATTTTCCTTCCGTAGTTTTAGATATTATACTTCTCAGTAGAAAATGTCTTCAACATCATCAAGTAGCTCTTCGTCAACTTCGACTAGTTCAACAGAAAATATTGTAAAAAGTGAATCAGAAAGTAGTTCTCCACAAGTAGGTACTTCAACCCCTAGGATTCGGGTAGAATCTTCCACTCCTCAAGCCAGTACTTCCGTCCCCCGTAGAGATGCACTTGGGGATGTCAAGGATGAAGCTGAAGAGAAATTTGATGAAGACACTTGGTTTACCTCAGATGAGAAGAGGAACAAAATGAGCAAGGAAAGCATAATAGAACTTTTGGAAGAATTTCCTCTGCCTCCTCCCTTTTCTGCTCGGGTTCCTGCACTCCAAGAGCCTGCCAACTATGGCACGGACTTGGAAACAAGTGTTTATGAAGGCCAGATAAGATCTGGCTATAGAATTCCTATGCACCCATTCGCCGTTGCCTTTTTCAATTACTATAAAATGGCACCAGGTCAACTTGTGCCCAATGGGTGGAGAAAACTTGTTGGCTTGATCTACCTTGTGCCGACTTCAGGATATCCAGTGACGGTCCATGACTTTTTGAGGCTATACATTGAAGTGTGCTTTATAAAGAATGTGGAAAAAAATGTTTGCTTGTATTATATTCACAACCGGGGTAGAGTGATCAAGGGGGGTCCAAAATCCAACAAAGGTTGGCACTCTCGATATTTCTTCATACAGCAGCGGCCTAGTGGCAAATGGGAGTTCCCCAGAAAGTGGAACCGTTTTTGTAAAGATTATGAAAAGAAAGGCTTTCTTGCTCCCAAAAGCTCTCTATAGAGTACAAAGCATTGTGTGACTGAGTGTGAAGCTTGATCAGAGTCTGAAGAATAAAAATGAGGTATGAATGTTTTGACGAAATGTTAGACAAAAATTGATTATATATCTTATAAAGCACCACAGAAGGTTGCCTATCTCCCTACAGAACATCAAATCCAAAATTTATATTTATATATATGTTGCTAGTGTGAGAAAGCTCTGACTTCTCTATACAACTGGTTTCACTTTCTTGATTTTCAACAAAAAATTTTCTTAAAACAAAGAAATTATACTGTCAATCTTCAAGGACAATCAATTTAGTCCATGCAATCATGAATCCCTCAGCAATATGGCGATCAGAGCGCATTCGAGGTCCTCTCAAGGACTCTTAGGCTTGCTGATTTTATTGGAAAAAGCAATGGACTAGGACTCATGAGAAAACTTCATCAAATGAGAAGAATCCAAAAGCAACTTTAGGATATTTGCAAGCTTTGGATATAAAAATGATATTTGAGGTGAAAATCTCTCGAGCACAAGCTCTGACTTTGATGAAGGTTTGATCATTGAATTTAATGATTTGTAGTTCGCATAAATGAGCTGCAAAAGGAAAATTGTGAACTTAAATATCAGATGGAACACATTATATAGCAATTGAAGAACCCTAACATAGAGCAGAAAGCAACCCTAACGTGTATCAGAAGAAGAAGGAGGAGATGGAGACGCGTGTAAAACACCTTATGACAGAGCACGTGAACAACAAAAGGGTTAGGAGCACGTGCCTAGCATAAAACCACTTAAACAAAAAAGACAGGGGTCTAGAGGAATTTCCATCTTTACCTCGCAAAGACAATTTCATTCCCTTGGATTGCCATCAAACTGGAAAGTCGTATGCAGAGGTAATGGCACCAAACAAAGAGATGAATGAAATTAACATTCATTCCTCTAAGCACTATAAATGGATATAAAGGTGTTGAGCACTCCAAGGCAGAAGTAAAGCTTGGAATACAACAATAGAAAATTTTAATTCTTACTTATGTGCTAGGGGCTAAACCACCTTTCCTTGTCATAAAGGGCTTTCTGGAGAGAATCTGGACAAAAATTGGATCATTCAAATTGAGTCTCTTGAAATTAGAAGTGTACATTATCAGATTTGAGGATCAATCAGCTCAAGGAAAAATTATAGAATTGGGGCCTTGGACTTTTGATAGCAGACCACTCATTAAAAAACCATGGTCACAAATGTCTCATTGGAAAAGCAAGGCACAAGCTCTATTCCAATTTGGATTCGACTATCCCATTTGCCTTTACATCTATGGTCAACTGAGATGCTGAGTCACATAGCTAGCTCAGTAGGTAAGCCATTGTTCACTGATAAAATGAATGCAACACAAGAGAGACTAACATATGCACGAATCTATATGGAAGTAAACATAGATGATCCACTTCATGATAGTGTGCCAATTAGAGGACCAAATATAAAATATGTTTGGAAGCCACTAAAACGTAATCATCGCAAACTTTTTGGGCATATAAAAGAGAAATGTGTTCACAAGCCTCCATCAAGAATGGAATGGAGAATCAAAGAACAACATAATGATAGGCTATGTACATTAACAACAGTCCAAAGGCATTGAGACAGAGACAACATATGAGGATACACTTTTGCTTATGTAGATCCAACCACAAAACCTTGAAAAAAATCAAATTGTAATCTCTAATAAATTTGACTTGATTGTACTTGAAGAAGTGGACTCTGAGGTGATGAACATCAGTATGAGCAATTGTACTGAAGCTACGGGTATGAAAGTAACTAAGAAGAATCGTAGAACTAGTAGAAAAAGAGAGTAGTTCAAAAACGAAAAGATCATTGCAGCATGTCTAATTTTTAGGGTCTTAATGACCCTGTTAGACAACATGATATCAAGAAAATGTTGAAAAAAAGAAGTATAGAGCTGGTTGGACTGGTTGAAACTAAAGTTACGATGGAAAATCTACAAGGTATAGTCAATAAGTGGAAGAACCAATGGAAATTCATCCATAGCAGTAGCCATAAAGGAGCAACTAGGATTTGGATTGGCTAGAATAACCAAGTATACCAATTAGTAAACTCAATATCAGTACACTCTCAAGTGATTACAGCGGAGATAGTTCAAGAAAACAAAGAACCATGGTTTTTATCATGTATATATGGTAATAACCCTGGTATCAGGAAAATAGAGCTTTGGAATCCACTACAACAAGATGCCAATAGCATTGGGCACAAACCTTGGATGTTGATGGGAGATTTCAATGTGGTGAGGTTCTCAAATGAGAGACAAGGGGGAAATGGAATAAACCAGATTGACTATATGGAGTTCAATCAGTGTATTTTCAACCTTAATCTCCGGAATATGGCTACAAGGGGCAGCTTATTCACTTGGTGCAATAAAAGAGACGGAGAAAAAATTTTATGAAGAAAAAGGCGGTGCGCACATGACTTGAGCGTGCTCATCAGATTGATTGGCTTGAAAGCATTGAACTTTGACCGTTGAAAATGTTGACGTGTCACGAAAGCGGGATCCAAGAGCAATAAAAAATGTGTAGCCAGGTTGCGCTAGCAACAACTCCCAAACGGGCTTTAAAGTGACGCTAAATACTAAAAGCTGTACCATTCATGTTTGTGTTAGTAGGATTAATCCAAAGACCAAACTAAAGTGTGGGGTATTACATGATGGTTAGACCTGATAATGACCTGACCTCTATCAGTTTTTTAGGGCAAGATCGTCACTCTAAACTAATCATCCTTTCCCACATTTTTTTCTTCCTCTACCACCCTCGATCTTTTCGTCTCTCCTCCGCCACCAACCATCATCCATAAATCAACCACTAGCCACCACAGCCACCACAGCCACGCACCAAATTCTACTACCAACGTAACAAATCCGTACCATTGCTGCTGGTCGATCACCATCCTACCACTTACCACAGCTATCCATCAAACCCACCACCAAATATGACTAAATCCCACCACTTCCGTCACTCAACTACCATTCCCACCACGGCCACAACCACACATGCAACTCCACCACCACCACCATCGCAACAAAATTCCCACCATTACTGTTAACTAACCACCGCTCCAACCACCGACCATAGCCAATCACCAAATCCACCACACTCCCCATCCCTCACCACCAGATCAACCAAATTTGCACCACTACCAAACTAGAGGAGCTTGGTTCCTATTTCAAAGCTGGCCCTTTCTCTATATGCATTGAGAGAAAACCATATATGCGCTACCACCATCACGACTACTACCGGTAACCTTTCCCCACCATCGACCACAACCACCATCATAACTACCTCAACCACCACTGCCGAGCAGCTAAACACCACATTTGAAACCCCCAAAAATTCCCGTTATCGAGCACCCTACCCTTCCCATGCCAACCCATATCCCCATCATTGCAAAAGTGATGGTCATAAGCCTCGCCATTTCTTTGAATGTGTGTGCTTTGTATGTAAAGCATATGTGCGGGGGTCGGGGGCAAATGATAATCGGGGAGTGACATGGGTAAAGAAGTAAGAAATTAACTATTATTGTTTTAGTTTTTATCTCTTTCTATTAAACTTAAAAAAATGACCTTAGAAACTTAAAATTAGGGAAAATTGTTAGTTTTTGCCCACTTATATGGTGTCCGATCGAAATGACATGGGGCCAAATGAATATTATAAAATGAAATTATTTTGCTGAAAATACTACTCAGAAGGGGATGACCATCATTTGAAGCTGTAAGGTGCTAAATTCAAAATCTTAAGATGCTGAGTGCAAATCATCCGGAGTTTGAAATGTTGAGTGTGACTAGTCTTTATCAATTCCACCAAGATACTAATAGCTCACTAGTTACAAATACATGGTATGCAAAATGTGGTTCCAAAAAAAGGGATAATATCAATAATCTCTTGAGGTTAGGGGGGTAATTACACACGTTTCTATTGACTATGAAAAATATTAAAGTTGTTCTTCCTTTAAACATTCTTAGAACCAACCCCTTACAGCGAAATAGGAACATACGTCCTTTGACTAGATGGTATTGGAATGGAAGTGGATTTTACAAAATGACCCGTTAACCCCTTTGTTTGGGTTAAAATTTGCTTTCACAAGCCTTCTTTTTTCTTTCTCTTATCTTTCTAAGAGGAAACACCCCCCACCCCGACCTCCACCTGTTGTTATGCCCCGGCCCCCGCCTGGTCTTCACCCACTGCCACCATATCCACCCCTCCCGTGATTGCTCTTCCCCCCACCCAACTAGTCTTTAGTAGCATACTTTGTGGATGAATAATGAATCGTCTTAAAAGTTAAAATGTCACTACAAGAAAAAGTGGCCATAGAAGTGGTCAAAAGCCGCTGGTATTGATCAAATAGTTCCTGCCAAAAGATTTGTTAGCAGTTTTATTTCACTGTCGTAGACCGCATTGCTATAGATAGAGATGTCAAATGGGCTGGAGGCCCACGAGCAATTAAGCCTGTTCTAGCCCCAAAAAAGCTCAGGCCAGCCTGGCCCGTGGTATGAACAATGCTGATCCAGGTCCAAAGAACCAAGGGCCTGGACCAGGGCTGGGCTGCCATTTTCTCCAATAATGCACTCTGACTAATAATAAAGCCCATTATTTATTTAATTAAAAAGTCTACAAAAATGGGGTGTCTACATGCTGAAAAAGAACGTGGAAGTTTACAAGGGGACTCAGCCGAAGCTGGTAGGCAGACTGGCTGCACCAAAGGCCATCATTAGAACTTTGGAGGATGCCTTGGCTACAGCTAAAATGGAGAGAGATTAGGTCCACAGAGATTAAAGTGCTTGTTCGTGATACGAGGATGATCGAGTCTCGGTACTGCTATTTGTATTGCTTCCGAGGCAAAGCTAGAGGATATGAAGAACTTTGTATGCAATCAGCCCAAAAATGGCCCGAATTAAAGCAAAAACAACTGATGTAATCTCCAATTTTTTACTAAAATGGCATTTTGTCTTGTTCACTTCTCGTTGATAGTTAGTTTGCCCTTAAGTAACTCAGATACGCCAATTAAGCAAGAAGTAAACTTTCATTAATCCAACTTAACCAAGGAAGTCTTACAACAAACTTTTTAAAACAACAACCAAGTTTGTAATCAAAATGCCTAGTTGTTGATTTTGATGTCTCCTATCGGTCTTCAAGACAGAATGAGCCAAACACTGAGCTTTAACTATCCGTCAAGTATGCGAATGCATACTTAACTCATCCTGCTCTTCATACCAAGTCCTCTTTGTTAGTGACATTGGCGCTCAGGGGCCAGGGCAGATATCGGCCTGTTGGTGCTGGCTATAGAGGTGGTAGGTTGATTGAGTTCTTCTCGGCCAATCATTTTGGGTAACACCTTTTCGCATGGTGACCCTTGTAAGCTGGCGATGCTTGTCCTTGCCAGGGAATCTAGTCGGCTCCACGTGGCCACCATAAAGATGAGCTTCTGTTGTGTTTTGTTATCCGTCCAAACCAACTCTACCTCGTTTTCATTCCAGAAGTTCAGGGATTGGTGGAAGGATGAAGGAATGAACCTGGCCGAATAAATCAAATCTCGGCACAAAAACATATTGTAGGAAGTTGAGGCTTCTATAACATAGAACAATAGTTGTTGAAGCTTTAGATCCTTTCGTTAAGTCGACTGGTAGTATCCTTTATAGTGGAGTGACTCATCCCGTGAAGATACCTTAGTTGGGATAAGGCCGACCATAATGTTTTCAAATTTTTTTAGCACTCTTACCGGTATTATGTTGACCGCTGTTCCGTTGTCAACCAGAACTCTATCACAAGGTCTTCCTTCGATGAAACCTTTGATGTACATTGGAGATGTTGAGTGTTGTTCTCGAGTGGCTTCTTGAATATTACCTTAGCATGGAGAACTGATGTCGACTCATTGCCTTCTTGATCTTGAGGTTTGAGCATCGTAACTTTGGCATTTTACACCATCTGAGTGTCATCTTCGAAGACTGTTTTTTCTTGCCTTACCTCATCTGAATGCACGTACCTGTCCATGTCGTGCTTTTGACTTGAGTTGGCCTGAAAATGGCTGGTAAGATGAAAGCCATGTTTATAGACAGTTTTTGGGCAAATTCACCAAACTTATTGGTCGTCCCCTCCTTCTTCTCCACATGTCTATGCCCCAGCCTTTTCCTTATTGTAAGGGACTTTCGGGGTCTAAAGGATCATGGCTTATTTGAGATCAATCTTTTACCTCGATATGAGCTATCTATTGGGAAGATATCCGCGCTTCTTCCCCTTTTCTTTGCTGAAACCTCTGGAAACTTCTCTTTATTTATCTAGAAAGGGTGGTGGCTTGATGGTACCATCCTGCTTTCTGCTACTTTTGTATGTGTGCGCGCGCATGCACGTGTGCATGTGTGCAAATGACAGTCGGGGAGAGAAAGGGGTGATGAAGAGACAGAACGTTGTTGTTGTTAGTTTTCATCTATTTATTAAACTTACTATAATAACAATTTAAGTTGGGGGAAATTGAGTTCTTATTTTTTTATTGGTGTTGGAGAGAAATATATGGGGCCACGTGGATATAATAGGGAGAAATAATGGTGTTACCCTAGAAAAATTAACAAATGTCCGGTTAGATGGGGGGTATAACCATCAATTGCCGCTCGGCATAACGACTTTGGAAGTGGAAGGGGCCGGACACTATATTTAAAATCTTAAGATGTGCAACTGACCTTCTAAGGTTGAGGTGTTGGGTGCAATTAATCTTTGATTCTATCAAAGTGATACTAATGTACAAGTTAGCAATGCATTGTATCAATACATGGTCGTACAAAAAAAAAAGGTGCGTCGGCAGCATACTTTGTATATGAACAATAATATGGTCATTTTAGGGAAAAAGTTTAATGTTTCTCGGTTTAAGATGTAAGTGCTTAATTAAGCTAATAGTCATAGCTGTACCAGTAGACAACCCAACATTTTATTTTGGTTTATGTAAAGGAATAGGCAATAGCGACACAATATGACCGAACTTTCGGACCAGATTTGCATGCATGTTAAATCAAAAGATGCACATGCCAGAACTCTTATTTCTGTGTACGTGTCCTTTAATTTTTACAGCAACCAGTAACTGTCATCATGCTATCAAAACTCGTTGTGTACAAGAAACTTGATTTTATTCTTTAACTTTCAGTCATTCTTCTATTTGCGCGAAAGTTATATATGTACGTAACCCAATAATTGATAAGATAAGGGTATAAACATCAACATGAATCTATTCTATAACCGTTTAAATTTGGAAAAAAATTAACTTTTAGAGCAATCGATAACTTTATTAGTTCGGTGATTTGCTATGTAACTCCATGATTTCCTTGATTTGTTGTTCTTTTGCGTTGCAGAAAAGTTTTAGGGACTGTTGCTAAAATTGAAATTTAAGTGCTGAAAAAGTTAAGTAGTGAATTCGTAGACTGATAACTTGAACTGACTGAGTTTTTACTGAAAAATAAGTTAACATATTCGGTAAACCAAAAACAGATGTCTGAAAATTGTTTATTTACAAATTTAATCATTTTACCAAAATTATGCATTTGTTTATATACTTTATAACTTTTTTAGGGGCCTAAAATCGTGGTGGTGGTGGTGGGGAGTGATGATGGAGTAGTGGTGGCGGCGGCGGCGGCAGCAAAAAGGCAGAGATAAGAGGTGACATGGCGGTCATGACAGTGGTTTATAGTGTGGTGGATCTTTATATGACTTTGACAGATATGGACGTGGTGATAACAGCGACAATATGGTGTAGGTAGGCGGTGTTCTTTTGGTGGTGTCGGTGGCTGTGGTGATAGTGACTATGTCGTGATAATTGTGGTGGTAGTAATAAAACGAAATAATGGTTGTGGTGGTAATTGTATTGTGGTAGAGGCGTTGTTGCCAGCAAATTAATTGAGGCGGTACTGTGGTGATAATTAATTTTTTATGTAAAATTATTTTAAAAAACTTTTAACCATCTCACTAATTAAGTGATCAACATTATTTGCAATAGCATTTCGATTGGAAGAAGATCGTCAATATTATGGTCTTCTTTTTTTCCTTGGCTGACATTTCAATGATTGAGCAGAAAAGTCAATAAACTTTACATGGAATCATCATAATTTAGGCATTGGTCAGTGATAGAATAGGCATTAGGACTTTAGGAAGAATGGCAGAATCCCTTCAATCAAATTGAACCGGCCGCAATTTGATTTTGAAATCACTTATTACGGTTTTAGTTTTCAGTTTTTTTTAAAGAAATATCAGTTTAATTTTTATTTTTTACAAAAATAAATGGGTGTTTGATTATCTAATTTTTATTTTTAATTTTTCCTTTGGGGTGTTTGATTACCCAGTTCTTATTTTGAGTTTTTTCTTTGGTGGTGGTTGCGGTGGCTGTGGTGGGGAGTGGCAGTGGCCGGCAACGGTGCTGGTAGGCGGCGGTGGCCGGCGGCTGGCGGTGCGCGGTCTTAAAACAAGAGTCAAAACTAAAAACTCAAAACTCATAAATAGGAGTTTTCAAAAACAGCCTTGTTTTAAAAATTGATTTTCAAAACTGAAGGGAAAGAAAAAAAAACCAAAACTGTGTGCTAAACGCATTTTTTTTTCTTCAGTTTACAAAATTTTACAAAACTGGAAAAAAAACTGGAAACTTAAATATTACGGAACGCTACCTTCATTTTGAGACCGCAGGAGTTTATTTCAATACTTAACCTTGCAAGTCAAAAGTAAGTAAATTCATTTCTAAGGTAAACTACACATTAAAGGTAGATAATACGACGTAAATAAAATCTTAGCATTTATTCAGAAGATTTGCTGCTTCAGGATTAATGTTGAACATCTTTCAACCAGTTTACAACTGACTAGTCCAATTGGCACTTCTATAATGCCAAGGGCACTCCTTGCAAAACTAATTTCTGCACCACGGGCTAAGCTACTGTTTAAGTGACATTGGCAAAAAAGGAGTATCAATAGCGACTCCCGGATGAGCCTGACCTCCCGCTCATGCCTCTATATAATTATAGCTTTCGTGAGATGTATGTATCTCGTTTTCATTATCAAATTCTTGAGTTTGAGAGAGAGAGAGAGAGAGAGAGACAATGGAGCCTATTGACAAAGAGGCCATGCTGACAGGCCAAGCAGAGATATGGCGATATATGTTCAATTTTGCAGACTCCATGGCTTTGAAATGTGCTGTTGAGCTCCGCATAGCTGACATCATACATTCCCATGGCTGTCCGATCACCCTCTCGCAAATCGCCTCTGGTATCAACTCTCCATCACCAGATATCAACTGCCTCGCACGCATCATCAGATTGCTGGTCCGCAAGAAGATCTTCTCCGCCAGTCCCCAATCCGACGGTGGGCAGACACTCTACGGCCTGACTCATTCCTCCAGATGGCTACTCCATGATGCCGAGCTGAGTCTCGCTCCGATGCTGCTTATGGAGAGTCATCCCTGGCTCCTGGCGCCGTGGCACTGCCTCAGTGACTGCGTTAAAGAAGGCGGTATTGCCTTCAAAAAGGCTCACGGGTTGGAGATATGGGATTTTGCATCCGTCAACCCCGAGTTCAACAAGATTTTCAACGATGGCATGAAATGCACGGCCAAGATCACGACCGCCACCATCGTTTCGGCTTACAAAGATGGATTTGGTTGCATTGGATCGCTCGTTGATGTTGGAGGTGGGACCGGAGCAGCGATGGCTGAGATTGTCAAGGCATACCCGCACATTAAAGGGATCAATTTTGATTTACCGCACGTCGTCGCCACGGCGAAGGAGTACGGTGGAGTTTGTCATGTAGGCGGTGACATGTTTAAGGCCATTCCTGAAGCTGATGCACTGTTTATGAAGGTAAAGACTACTATATACGAAGATGATACTTGATGATTTTAACTTAGAATGCTTTCTATAAGTTGCAGTAAGCACCAATCAGACATGACATTTATTTTCCTTGTAAAATAATTAAGAGGAAAACGCGAAAAAAAAAAAAAAGGTGTAGCAGATTCTTTACCCTCTTCTAGGGGTCGCTCAGTTTTTGTCCCCCACCTGATTAATGAGAAAACGGCATAATTTTCCCTTGATGCGTCTTTTCTGCCCTAAGTAGATGTCTTGGCCATACATACTCTAGATAAATATGTATAGAACACGATAACCAAATAAGAAAACACAAGAAATATGAGAGAACTCAAATCCACTTGCACAAGTCAGATTTACAACGCTCCCTCATGTATATCTCTCAACTGTTTTCCTACTCAAAGAATGACTCTTCTTTCTTTGCCTACCCAAAGAAAGACTATCCTCTCTTTCCTACTCAGAGAAGGACTCTTCTCTCTTGCCCTTAAACACAATACAAGACACCTTACTTATACTTGGAGAAAGCAGTGATCTTCTCCCTCCAAGCAATGTGGGACAAGATGTCTTATATACTAAGGGCCAAGTTGCAACCTTCTTTGAGTAACCGATGTGGGACATAAATACAAGACATATATCAACAATCTCCACCTTGGCTTGTATTAACAAACCACTCCATGAGGAAACTGTAATATGCCTTCAGTATCTTCTTCATGTACTCCACCTTGCATCCCCTTTAAAGGTAGGGATGCACTCCACCTTGAGCTCAGCAAGAAAGAAGATGAATCAAGCTCAAGCAATGCTTGAACTTCTCTATCGTGACTATCTTTGTGCCCATATCAACTGCGTAGGTCCTCGGCCCTATCTGCCTCTCACCATAGCATAGCGTTGATCCCTTGTCCAGCTGTAACACTGTAATCCCCTTACGTGCGTCAGCCCCATCCTTGGACACCAACGGGATCATCCACTCCGCCATCATCATCACCCCGCAATATGGATTAAGCGTAGCGCTCGACTTCTCCATGAAGTCCATCCCAAGCACCACCCCAAGCTCATCCATGTCGATGATGTTGAAGTCGGCCTTCCCTGTCCGTCCGCTGATCCTCAAATCGACGTTCTTGACGACTCCCTTCGGCAGTCGCTCCTCGGCATTCATGGCCGTGAACCAACTCCCATCCTTAGTTGGTTTTAGCCCAAGCCACTCGGCAACCCTCAGACTCATGAAGTTGTGGGTGGCCCCGGTATCCATAAACGCTTCTTGATTCTTCCCAGAAACGTCCAACGCTGCGTAGAGCAAGCCCCGTCTCTTCTTGCTCTTCTTCCCCTTGGTAGCTTCTTCCTTTGACTTCTGCACGAACGCATTGACCATCTGCAATGCCCCTATGCGTGCCTCCCTGTCGCTTCTGAAAGAATCTCCCTTGCTGCTTTTGTGCTTCTCGAGGAACGCAATCATCTTGCCTTTGTGCGGGCAATCCTTCCCGTAATGCGGACCTGCACAGTAGAAGCATTCTCTTCTAAGCCCTCCATGAGCCTTGTGGTCACGAGAATCACCCTGTTTACGACTTCCCTCATGCTTCTCCTCCTCCTTGTGCTGGCGGCAACGTCTCTCGTCCCCACTCCGCTCATCATCGGTTGCCTTGGGTAAGCCACTCTTCGACCTACCATCTCCCACATCTTTGGCACGCTCGTGCCTTGGAGATCTCGGCCTCTCACCTTGCTTGAAGTCTTCCAACCTCTCGACAATTGCCATGGTAGAAGCCAAGTCGTGAGGTTCCCTTCGCCGCAATTCTGTGGTAAACCACTGCTGCAACCCATCAATGAAGAAGCATAGTCGCTACCTCTCGGACATCTCTGGTATTTCGAGCATCAAAGTTGAGTACTCCTTCACATACTCGTGGATGCTTCCCTTCTGCCTCAGCCATCAAAGGTTGATCATTGCCATATCTTCAGCGCTCTCCAGACATAAATGTCTTTTTAGTTCTCGCTTGAACTTCTCTCGTGTTTTGACGTCGCACCCATCCATGTAGCGACGCCTCCACCATGAGGCAGCTGTATCCGTAAGGTACATGACCGCCGTATGCACCTTCTTTTCCTCGTCGTCGAAGTCGAGGGCTTCAAAGTACCGCTCCAAGTGCCAAAAGAAGTAATCCACCTGCCTCGCCTCTCTCGCTCCATAGTACGATCTCGGCTTCGGCATTTTCTTTCTCCTTGGCTGCACCGCGATACGCCCCTGCCTCGTAGCTCTTGTAAGCTCCTTCTTACAAGCAGCTAGTTCTTCTTGGAGCTCCGTGACTTGTCCCTTGAGGTCCTTGTGCCGTTGCACCTCCCACTTGGTGAAATGGGCGACCCTCTCCTCGATCAAGTCATCTAGCTCCTCCGCGAACACATTGACTTTCCGTTCCAGCACAGTTAATCGACTGTCTACCTCCAAGTCATCTAATCTATTGAAGATTAGCTCCACCTGACTTGCTACAGTCCGCTGTACCTTCTCCTCGTCAATGTCGAGGGCTTCAAAGTACCGCTCCAAGTGCCAAAAGAAGTAATCCACATGCCTCGCCTCTCTCGCTCCATAGTACGATCTCGGCTCTGACATTTTCTTTCTCCTTGGCTGCACAGCGATACTCCCCTGCCTCGTAGCTCTTGTAAGCTCCCTCTTACAAGCAGCTAGTTCTTCTTGGAGCTCCATGACTTGTCCCTTGAGGTCTTTGCACCGTTGCACCTCCTGCTTGGTGAAATGGGCAACCTCTCCTCGATCAAGTCATCTAGCTCCTCCGCGAACACATCGACTTTCCTCTCTAGCACAGTTAATCGACTGTCTACCTCCAAGTCATCTAATCTATTGAAGATTAGCTCCACCTGACTTGTGACAGTCGGCTGCAAGCGCTCTCCAAATGCCTCGAGCTCACTCCTCATGCATGCTTTGGCATCCCCTGTCGCACTGCTCAAATCCTTTACCGTGCTCTGCCATATGCCAAAATTTGTCTTCCAATCGAATTGTCACAGGCATAGTTTATGATCGTGTTGTTTTACATATTTATCTTCTCAAATCAATTTCAATTTTGCTCAAAAAATAAACCTGGAATGGTCTGATACCACTTGTTATGAAATCGCTCTAGATAAATATGTATAGAACACGATAACCAAATATGAAAACACAAGAAATATGAGAGAACTCAAATCCACTTTGCACAAGTCAGATTTACAACGCTCCCTCACGTGTATCTCTCAACTGTTTTTCTACTCAAAGAAGGACTCTTCTTTCTTTGCCTACCCAAAGAAAGACTATCCTCTCTTTCCTACTCAGAGAAGGACTCTTCTCTCTTGCCCTTAAACACAATACAAGACACCTTACTTATACTTGGAGAAAGCATTGATCTTCTCTTTCCAAGCAATGTGGGACAAGATGTCTTATATACTAAGGGCCAAGTTGCAACCTTCTTTGAGTAACCGATGTGGGACATAAATACAAGACATATATCAACACATAGTACTGCTTTTACACGTTCAGATAGTTATCAAAGTACCATTGAGAAAAAAAAAGGTAATGTGAGCTTGAACATAGCTGTATATGAAAATGCAGCAGACTGCAAATGACGTGTTTCGGATGCTAGATGTCACTACGAGGCGGACCAAAAATTGCATATAAAAATCGTAGGCGCTAGTACAATAATATATGGATGTAGTATGACTACATTTGGCTCAACAAGTTGTAAGTTACTCATTTTTATTAGTAAAAGTAAAAACTCAAATGTGCTTGTTAGTTCTAGAGCATCTTTTTTCTTTTCTTGGAGAGTTTCTTTAGTTGGGGATAGCACAGTTATCCCCCTTCCCCAGAATTTTCAGTTGAAAGTAAAAAGATTTATTAACTATATAAGTTCCATCATCGTTGTTCTATATGCCCAGTCTTGACTCCGAATCCACCAGCACATCTTCGTGGATTGTAATTACCAGTATTAGTTTGCACGTTATCGTCCTTGTACTTTGACAATTTTTTTCTATTAGTTTACATCAGGCTATTGGCGTTGCCGATTTATTAGGATGTGTGCTTCTAGTTCTTCCAGGTCTGACACTGACAACATGTTTGCATCTAAACTTCGTATGTATATTTTGAGGAACAATATGTAAGAGATGTTTTCTAGATGCGAAAAGTTTTACTATTTTTCAGATGCAAGTGGTGCACTCGAGATGTCTCCTTCTTGTTACTTTCATGACCTCTCAACAAATTACATGAGCTACAATTCAAACTCTTTCATAACTTGCTTCTTTTCTACGATGGTGTTTATTTTACGTTTGAAAGTCATAACTCCTTTACTTCGTTTAAAACCAGTGGATAATGCACGACTGGAGCGATGAAGATTGTGTGAAGATACTGAAAAATTGCCGGAAAGCAATACCGAAAGAGACCGGAAAGGTCATTATCGTTGATGTGGTTTTGCAGCCGGAGGGTGATGGATTATTTGACAACACAGGTCTGGCATTTGATCTTCTAATGATCGCACACAGCTCAGGCGGAAAGGAAAGGACCGAACCAGAATGGAAGAGGCTACTAAACGAAGGAGGCTTTCCACGCTACAACATCATCAAAATTCCAGCATTTCTGGCTATCGTTGAGGCCTATCCTGAATAACTTGTCTCTCAAGTTAACTAATTATGGTGGCTTCGGCCCTGCTATCTGTCATTCATGTAATAAGGATCGACCCACCTTTTAGTTGTTCAAATAATAAAACTTATTAATGAAGACTACATATTCCAATCATCATAAGAAAGCGATAAATATCTGCCGTCTTCTAGAAATAAAAATCGTCGATCTCTACAGTAATCTGGGCTCGAGAAACATATTTCCGATCCCTAACAATAATGAAGCATTTTCAAGTAATTTACAGCCAAGATTATTCATGAGATAATGGTGATATGCACGTTTACTTTGGTACGCGTCTACCAGCAGTGGACCATAAGTATGAAGTCCCATTGTTGTGAGGTCAATTCCGCTTCACATTAAAAAAAACAGACATGACGTCAAATTTGTTTTTGATAGCGATTACCTGTTGAAAATTCGCTTGCTTCTGCGATTAAGCCACTTAAATTTAAATTGTTTAGTTCCCATCAGTAGATCAATTCAAAAGTTGACCTGACTCACTATGCTATTCTTACTTTGACTTGTTAAACTGTAATCACTTTAATATAGACAGCTCCTAATGCTTTCGCGACCAAAACCAACTTTGAATTTTTTTTTGGACAAAATTGCCCTTGTTGGTTAAAGTTCCCAATTGCCTTCTTTTATCCCGTGTGATCTGGCTATAATAACAACTCCCTCCGTCGCAAAACAATAATCAAGTTTTCCATGCATTTGGGATGCCCCAAAAGATATGTTCACCTTTAATTTTAAGAAATAAATCTCAACTACTATTCCTTAATTGCCCTTATGACTTGTTGGATAAGAAATAATAGAGCCCACCATGATTGAATTGTTTCTGTTGGTTATTAGATAGTCAGCTCAATGAATCTTTATCACTGCTTCTCAATGCGATTAGAACCCACATAATTCCAACTACCTTTCATTCCTCTCGTCACTTTCCTACCCATATTTGTGTCCAGCACTACTACTTCTGGTGAGAACGTTAATATGATATGCCTCGCCAAGTCCCCCACCCCACCAATCCCTCTTTGCCACCACATTATGTGTGTCGGCCATTCACTCCTCACCGGAGCCTTTGGGCACTCACATACACAATATCAAAGTTGGTAGAAGGAATGGAAAGGAGAATATGATACTATCAAAGTTGGTACAGGAATGGAAAAGAGAATACGAGACAATCTCTTATGGTGAATGTCTAGTGAATAAGGTGGATGATTACAGGTTCGACTCCCTAGTTAAACTACTCCACCTCCTCAATGAATAGCGGTGATCAATCACATCTAAGGTTACCATTACAGTTCCAGTTTTTTATAATGTTCTGCTATTACATGAATATACAAGATGAACACTTTACAGACCTTTCATGCAAGCATCCCCTGTAAGCGCATGCATGTCGTTCCAACATGCGACACCCTCGTCAGGCCGTGCCATCCCTTTCCTTCATAACGGTTGCATACAATTGACTGTCTCGCACACCTAAACCTTGCAAAGAGTTGGTCACTACAATATGTTGCCCATCCCTACTCTGACCCTTAATGAGCTTAAGGGCTCCCACCTTAAAGTTTACATACTTCTTGTGCAGAAGGGGCACAAGTGTTAGGCACTTCCTATCCAAAAAGTACATGATGTTAGCCTGGAACAGTGGAACGGCATGAGCCTCTCTCATGAAGTCCATTCCAAGCTTCACTTCATGGTCATCTATGTCTACCACTACGAACCCAAACCCGTTCACCCGCCTAAAATCCGCCGACTTAAAAGTCACCCAAAACCATCCATATAATTGGATATAGATGGGTAAAAAGTTTTATAATCCACCAATCTATTGGTTTACATGGTTCATAAATGGGTGCCCATTTACCCATCAATACTTTTTTGACTTAATAACTTCCCACAAAACTCCCTCTCAATAATCGGTTAACCTAATCTACAGGCCACTTCTTCTCTCAATTTCCTTAGCAAACCACCAAGCCCACCGCCACTCCCTAGGCCTAACATCGTTGTCATCTACACCCATCGGCGATGAACGAACCACCCGATTGATGGCGCCAGTCTCTCCCCACCGGTCATTGCTGCCGTTTCATCGCCACCACCATTGATGCCGCCATTTCATCACCACCACCATTGATGCCGCCTCGTCACCACCACCACTGCTGCTACCACTCCCTCAATACCCACAGGTGTTGTGCCTTCATCACCACCACTATCACTACAACGACACTCAATTTCAATTTTTTACCAAAAGACAAGACGGATTCGAGATCGCGTTCAATTCGGGGAAGCAGGCGTAGCAACCAAGGAAGGCAATAAATAATCTAAAACTCATTCCTAAACGGAGACATTTTGGTTGGTTCTCTTTGATCAGGAAATTAACTAGCGCATATGCTAACCTAACTATTTCGGCAAATACATGGAGCGATCTTGTCTCAGATCTGGAGTTAGATATATTCTTTTGTGGGTTGAAATGCCAAAATTTTAATGTTGGCTCTGTGTGGTAGCGTGATGGCACGATGAATGGTGGTGGAGCGGTAGTGTTCTGAGTGGTGGCGCAAATGGTGTGGCAGGTCGGTCATTGGTGGTTGTGCTGAGTTGTGGTGGTTATTATGCATGTGATGGTAGTGACAGTATGGCGGGCTGATGGTCATGGAATATGTTAACAGTGGACTCTTTGTTTTGTTGCATTATGGTGGCAGTGGTGATGGTGGTTGTGACATTGCGGTGGTGGTGGTGGCTCTAACATTGGCAGTGATGTTGGTGTTCGTGTTGGTTGACTAAAGATGCAAGAGGAGGAGAGAGGCAAAACAATTTAGTGAGACATTGATTGGGTTAACGGGTAAAGTTTTTTAATTGCCAACCCATTTAAAAGGATATAAGCCATCTAACCCCATGGCGAATTGGATTGAAATGGGTTAGCCACCCTTTTATACCCAACCTATTTAACCCATACCCAAACATAACCTACCCACCCATTTTGCCACCCTATATCTGTTACAGTCAAAGTTGCCTTGCTCTTCCATTCCCCAAATTGGATGTCATCGTCCTCCGCCACGCTATGAACCCATTTTCCCCCAAAATTCACACATCTAACCATGTCCTCAATTGCAATAATTGGCAAGTCAAGCTGCTTCACTGCTCCTAAACCCGTGAAGTTTGCATTGGCATATGTGTTAGCTAGCACCTCAATTCTCCTCTCGCTGAATTTGGCCTTGAGAAAGGGAATTGCCAGTTTTCCCATGGATACGCTAGACCGTCCCACCATCGTCTTGGCCATCGATTCCAATGTTTCTAGTGAATGACAGAGAGAAAAGCCCAAGAAGAGTACTAAGGAGAGAAGAATCTACGAAAAGCCTGCACTGCCACTACGCATGTGTCAGGTTAGTCTACCTTTTCCACAAAGAAGACGATACTGGGAGTCCCTCCAACTGTCCATCTTCCCAATCTGAGGAGTTCTCCATATCCTTCATCATGGACTTCACAATGGCACCAAAGACCTTCTTTTATGGACAATGTCAAGCGAGGCGAGGTCCATCGCATAGAAAACACCCATTTTTTCTACTTCGAACTAACATGTATAGGTTCCCGATAGTGTTTCCATCCTTAGCGACAATTTCTTCCCTCACTGTCCTCGCTTCCCTATCTCATCCTTTCTTGCGGCCTTTGTAGTCTCCCTACCATTGTAATGATTGTTCTTAGGACTCTTATTTGGTCTCGCCTTGGAATCTTGGACTATTCTTCCTTCTTGAACTTGACTATCCTCTCGGCCGCTATAAGTGCAAATGCGAGGTCTTCCAACCCACGACATTAAAGCTCTTGTGCTGCCATAGTTGCAATCCACCAATGAACCCGTATAGTGCCTTCCTATTGGCTATGTTAGGGAGCTCAATGATCGTCGTCGAGTACTCATTGGCATATTCCATCAGTGAACCTGTGTGCCTCAACCTTCTCATCTTATGATACGTCTCAAACTTGACATTCCCTGGATAAAACTGCTTAGTCAAAGCCTTCTTGAACTTCTCCCATGTGTCAATCTTGCACGTACCTTTCTCTTTATTAACACACTAACATCTCCACCTAAGTGTTACCGTCTCCTTCAGGTACAAAGATGCAATTATGGATTTATCGTCCTCGTCCTCCATGTTGAGTGCCTCAAAGCAATGCTCCATTCCCCACACAAAGTTTTCTACGACACTCGCATTTTCTTGCCGCCATAGGCCTCTGGTGTGGGAGTTTGCAACTTTTTGCAAAATTAAAAGCCTACCATGTTTAATGAACCACCTCCAAAAAGGACAAAGAAGGTCTATCTCGAGTCACCATCTTAACTTTTAATGTTAATTTACACAATTAATAGCACTACAAGAAACAGGGACTTTAGCGACCGCGTTTTGCGACCGCCAAGATATGCAGTTGCTAAACTTTAGCGACTGATGTTATTTGCGGTCACTAAAGACCCACATATTCTAAAAGTCAACAAAAAATTGGCACAACCACCTTTTAGCGACCGAAGTTTGCGACTGCCTTTGCAGTCGCTAAAAGTAGCGACCGGGGCTAATTGTTTAGTCAAAATAACTCATTAACCTTTTTGACTTTGCCCTAATTTTGCCTCTATCTCACTTCCCCGAGCTTCCCTTCTCTCCCCCTTTCCAGTGACCACCAACCACAGTACTTCAAAAGAAAAAAGACGGGCTAAGAAAAAAAGCAACAAAAACAGCGGCAAAACAGAAAGGAGAAGAGGAGAGCTGACCACAGCGCCCACCGCCGGCACAGAACTGATCGCCGCTGCTGATCGGTAAGCATCTTCCCCCATTCTCTTCTTCGATATATGTCTCTCTTATCCTTCCATCTCTGTCCCTCTTTCACTTTCTCGATCTCCATTTTCTTATTTTTTTTCTCCACCGAGTGATTAATGCTTAAATAGTTGATTTTTTGAATCTTCTAGACCTAGGTTTTAGTAATTCAACCTTTGTAATTTCCTTTAATGCCCAGATGGGTTGATTTGCTGTGTCATTTATTTTGGATTGTTGTATCACGAGTAAAAATTATTTATGTTGTGTATTTAAAATGCGAACACCCCACAGGTGCTCGATAAAATGTCTGAAAGAAATGTAGAAGAAAATATATTGAGAATTTTTTATTGGGCTTAACTCAACCTAGCCTACACATTCCATTTCATCTTGGGTTTGGTTCGGCTTGGGTTTGCATAGACATAGAGTTCGCCTTGCATAACAGAGTAAATGATTTAAAGGCAACTAGTAACTGGCATCATGAGGTACAATAGTTAAGGAGAGACAATTGAGTTCATCACCCTTAAAATATCAACACTCGATTATATAGTCCAAATAAATGTAGAAATTTTCGAGAGTTAATGATAACGCTTTCCTTCAAAAAAATTCATTTTTGTCTTTTTCTCGGAATTGATTTGGTTCAGCTTGGGTTTGCCATAGAGTTTGCCTTGGGTTAGGTTCTAATATAGTAATGATTCAAAGGCAAATGCGACCCATTAGTGTACGAGACAATAGTTAAGGAAATATAATTAGACTCATCAACATTTTATATATATTTTGCATGCAGACGATTATATATTGTAAATATGTGTAGGAGTTCTCAACATTAAGAATTCTTGTTATTTTCTAAGAATTTTGAAAAGGAAAAAAAAAGTAGGTGTCGATTCCTACAAAAAGAATTTGGTGAATGCATCTTTAGAATGCATGCTTTTCAGAATTACACGATTATGTATCCAACTTAATCCCTTAATTGTCGCATTACGCTATCATCTTGCTAGACCTTTTTATATAAATTACCTTAAATAATTACATAGTTTTAAATTTATAAACATATTGGTTTCATGCATTTCAATCTCAAAAGGAAGTCATCATTTACCTTCTAATTATTAAATGGTTCACAAAATGTAACTTTACCAAAATTAGCCTAATTATACTTGGAATTTATACATGTCATGATAAAAAATAAAAATAAAAGTTGTATCATATTTATACATGTCATATTTAAGAGTGGTGGTTGAAGGGTTATGGAATGTTAGTTCAGCTTCTTATCTTATCAATATACCACCCTCTGCAGCATAAGGTAGTTGGAAGCCTTTTATAATCGTGTAAGAGAAGCTCTGTCTTTTGTAATCTAACTATTCAAACAAGAATGAAAAGTTGTATCATATTCAAAGGTGTCTTAAGTGACTTCAGATAACAAGATCACAAACTTCTTCTGTTGGAATTGCACTTGATCTGTAATCTATGAAAAAACTCATTTTAATGTAACACATCTTTTCGTGTTACACTACTACCTACACTTGGCACTGTGAAAAAAATTCTTAAAATATGACAGAAAACAAAAATATTACATAGTAAATAATTACCTTAGTGACATGTTGGTTTTTACATTTTATAACACTTATATCATGTTTGATTGTTTAATAAATCTTAATTCAACAACTATATATTTGCACGCACATCGCGGGTGCAATACTGCCTTTTTGATGTTAACCTTGACATGAATACTAGTTATAATTGACTAAAATGTTGTCAATTTATATGTTATCATGCATACACGTGAAATTGAATCTAATATTTATCTTTAGGGTGGACTATCAGTGACATATCGATGATTTGTTGCGCACTAATAATTCATATAATGAATGAATCGCACACTCATCGCGTGTGCACGACAGCTCGTGTATATAAAGCCAACACCACCTTTGGAGTAATGAGGTGGTTTTTAGTTTTACCTTCATATCTTTGTGACGGGTTGACATTTCCGAAACTGAAATGTCAACTGTCCCAGACCATGGCCACCATACCACAAAAACCATGATGCCCTTTATATATAGTCAAAATAATGAGCCTTGTTGATTTATGTTTCATGCAGGTTGATCCTCCACCGGCAAGAAGCAATTCCGGACCCTTAAGGAAGGTATGTCTCATGCAAGAGAGTCCCTCCTTATAGTTTGCTTTATTTAATTTCTACATCCATGTAAAAACTTAATTTCTTGTTAATTGATGATTTTAGGTTGTTAACTGTGCATTTTGAACAATTTTTTTTCCCATTTGAGCATTGATTATTTGATTGATTATTTTAAGTTGTTAATTGATGATTTTAGTTTTTTTAATTGTGCATTGAACATTTGAGAATTAAGATTGTTGATGGAGGATGAGACCCAATTGGATTGAAATATCAGATACGTGCATTTTGAACAGTTTTTTTTTTTCCATTTGAGCATTGATTATTAGATTGTTAATTTTAGGTTGTTAATTATGCATTGAGCATTTGAGAATTGAGATTGTAGATGGAGGACGAGACCCAATTGGATTGAGATATCGGATATGTGATTTAGTTAAAAGGTGGGTTGAAATTAGGTTAATCAAGTTAACGCGATAATGAAACATGACATGGTGGGTTGAAATTAGGTTCATCTTCCATAGGTTATTTAGGTTAATAAGGTTCATCTTCCATGGGGTGAAATTCTGGTTCCTCCACTGATTAGCCCTAATCAACACTGATTAATCGTGATTAGTACTAATCTACACTGATTAGCACTGATCAACATTGATTAGGCTAATCAGCCCGAATTATTCCTAATTAACCCTGATTATACTGATTAGCCCTAATTAGCATGTAGGAAGCACCGACACTTCATCTGAGTCGCGGTATGGTGTCCGACACATACCAACACCCTGACACCTCACCGACACCTCTGGACACGTGTCTGACACCTCTCTACGGTGTCCTGGTCGATGCCAGTGTCGAACACAGTGTCCGTGTCCGTGCTACCTAGATTAGCACAAATCAACACTGGTTAGGCTAATCAGCCCTAATTAACACTGATTAGCCGTAATTACCCCTAATTAGTACTAATCAATACTGATTAAGCTAATCAGCCCTAATTAGCTCTAAATAGCCCTAATAAATACTGATTAGTGCTAATCTACACTAATTAGCACTGATCAATACTGAATAGGCTAATTAGCCCTAATTATTCATAATTAATCTTGATTAACACTGATTAGCCTTAAATATCACTAATCAACCCTAATTAGCCCTAATTAACACTAAATAGCCCTAATTAGCACTAATCAGCCCTGATTAACACCGATGGACATTAAATAGCCCTAATTAGCACTAATCAGCCCTATTTAACACTAAATAGCGTTAATTAGCACTAATCAGACGTGATTAGCCCTAATTAACATCAATGGACATTAAATAGCCCTAATTAGCATTAATCACCCATGATTAGCAGTAATCAACCATGATTAGCCCTAAGTAACACTGATGGACACTAAATTACCCTAATTAGCCCTAATCAACACTGATTAGTGCTAATCAGCCCTAATTAGCCAGAATTTGCCCTTATTAGCCCTAATCAATACTGATTAGTGCTAATATACACTAATTAGCACTGATCAATACTGATTAGGCTAATTAGCCCTAATTATCCATAATTAACCCTTATTAACACTGATTAGCCCTAATTAACACGTAGGAAACACCGACACTTCTTATGAGTCGAGTTATGGTGTCTGACACCCCGACACCTCTGGACACGTGTCCGTGTTACCTAGATTAGCACTAATCAACAGTGATTAAGCTAATCAACCCTAATTAATAAAGATTAGCCCTAATTACTCCTAATTAGCACTAATCAACACTGATGAGGCTAATCAGCCCTAATTAAGCCCTGATTAGCCCTAATTAGCACTAATTAACACTGGTTTGTGCTAATCTATACTAATTAGCACTGATCAACACTGAATAGGCTAATCACCCAACACTAATTAGCCCTAATTAGCACTAATTAACAATGATTAGCCCTAATTATCACTAATTAACACTGATTAGGCTAATCAGCCCTAATTAAGCTCTAATTACCCCTAATTATCCTTACTTAACCCTGATTAACATTGATTAGCCCTAATTAGCACTAATCATCCCTAATTATTCCTACTTAACCCTGATTAACACTCACTTGTAAGTGACTACTCAATATAATTTTTTTTCAAATTGAAGGTTAATTTGGAACTCGACTTGTATAGGTTCAACAGGCAGTGAGAGATATATATCATGTCAGTGGATATAAGTTGGATGCAACGGAGGATTGCTCCAAGTGGGATTGGGGTATCAGAAGAGTTTAGACAGGGAGTGAACGGGCTTATTCTCTTCGCTATGAATCAACGAGACTTTGTGGATGACGACATGATTAAATGTCCGTGTAATGATTGACAGCTGTTAAGTTGGAAAACCCCCGACGATGTAACTTATGATATCTTCCGTAAAGGTTTTGAGTAACTATACGAATGCACTCAGCACGGGGAACCAATTCTGAGGGAGCCGATTGAGATCAGACAATATAGTCCTAGAGATTCGGCATTTTTCCAGTATCAAAATATGGTAATGGAAGCTGGGCCTAGTGGGATTAACTGGGATAACTATTTTAACGATTGTGCTCCTAATGTGGAAGAAGAGCCAAACCCGAGTACATAGAAGTTTTATAAATTGTTAAAAGACTCTGAGGACCCAATATGGATTAGAAGTACAAAGCACACCAAGTTATCTGCTGTGACAAGGATGCTACACTTAAAGTCTGAGCATGGTCTAAGTGATAGAGGTTTTGATGCTTTTCTGAAGCTTAATAAAGAAATGTTGCCAGAGGATGAGAAGTTTCCTGACACGTTCTATAGTGCTAAGAAAATGATGATGAAACTTGGTTTGGGGTACCAGAAGATAGATGCATGTAATAATGATTGTGTCTTATTTTGGAAGGAGAACAGTGACTTGAGTGAGTGTCCGGTTTGTGGCCACGCAAGGCATAAACCGGACATTGGGAAGAAAAGAAATATAGCATGAAAGATATTGCGGTACTTTGCACTAAAACCAAGGCTTCAAAGGTTGTATTACTCTTTTAAAACGGCAGAGCACATGAGAAGTCATAGCAACGTCCGCAGCAAAGTTCCCGATTTATTGAGACACCCAGCCGATGGAGAGGCATGGAAGGAATTTGATTACAAACACCCATCTTTTGCTGCAAAAGTACGAAATGTGCGACTTGGGCTCGCCACCGATGGGTTTAATCCTTTTGGGCACTCTAGCGCACCTTACTCTATGTGGCATGTGATCCTTGTCCTGTATAACCTTCCTCCGGACCTGTGCATGAAGAAGCAATTCATGTTTTTATCATTACTCATTCCTGGACCTACGAGCCCGGGTAGAAATATAGACGTGTACTTGTGGCCGTTGATTGATGAGTTAAAAATTTTGTGGGAGGTTAGAGCCCCATCATTTGATGCATCTCTGAAACAGAACTTCAACTTGAGCGCATCAGTCATGTGGACTATCAATGACTTCCCTGCATATGGTATGTTGTGTGGGTGCAGTACACACGGTAGGTTGGCATGTCCTTATTGTATGGAAGTGAGTAAGGCTTTCACCTTAACGCACGGGGGGAAGGCTTCGTTTTGGGGGTGTCACAGACAATTCTTACCGTCTAATCATCCATTTCGATGGGAAAAGGATAAGTTCAATAAAACTGTGGAGCGTCGCGTTGAAACACGTGACATATTGTCTGGGGAGGAAGTGTATATGTGTGTAAAGGACCTTGACATGGATGCGGTACCATTTGGAAAGTGTGGTGCCAGTCTAAAACTTCCTGGCTTTGAAAAAACACACAACTAGAAGAAAATGTGCATCTTTTGGGAGCTGCCTTACTGGCCGACCCTCTTTCTCTGCAACAATCTCGATGTTATGCACATTGAGAAAAATGTTTTTGAAAATGTGTTTAATACAGTCATGAATGTCAAAGGCAAATCAAAAGATCACCTAAAAACACGGAGAGATATGCAGATGATCGGTATAAGGCGTGAATTGCATTTACGAATGATTAATGGTAAGCTGGTTTTGCCCAAAGCAGTATATACATTGGATAAAAAGTAGATACAACAGGTATGCGAGTGGGTTAAACTGCTGAAGCTGCCAGATGGCTATGCATCTAATATATCACGTTCTTGCAACCTTACTGATTGTAAGTTTAATGGTTTAAAGAGTCACAATTGTCATGTATTCATGGAAAGATTTATACCAATTGTCTTTCGTGACCTTTTGTTGAAGCCAGTAAACGAAGCATTGACTGAACTTAGTCATTTCTTACACGATTTGTGCTCAAAGGTGCTCCAAGAGAGTGATGTTAAGCTTCTTGAGAAAAATATTGTTGAGACAATGTGCAAGTTAGAAAAAATCTTTCCCCCGTCATTCTTTGACTCGATGGAGCATTTGACCATTCACTTATCATCTGAGGCTAGAGTGGGCGGACCTGTGCAGTATCGGTGGATGTATTCATTTGAGAGGTGATGTCGGTTGTCCATCTTTAAATTGTATTTCATACTTGCACACATGCGTTGTTTACTGAAAATGACTTATTTCTTACATAGGTATATGTTTGACCTTAAGAAAAAGGTGCGTAACAAAGCCCGCATTGAAGGTTCAATTGCAGAGGCTTGCATCCTTTAGGAGCTTACCAACTTCTGCTCCCTTTACTTTGAGACTGATGCTGATACAAAGATGAATCTGCTTGGTCGCAATGACAATAGTGTCGACATAGAATTCGATGAGCGTCTTTCCATATTAAAGCATCTGGGTCATGCACTTACAGCAAAGAGTGGTCGATATTTATCCTAGGAGGAGTATATTGCCTTAACATTGTACGCTCTCATGAATTGCAATGAAGTTGCACCATTCATAATGTAAGTAGTTGTGTACATATCTTCCTTCTCATAGTTCAAGAACATAATATAATGACGATGCTATATAACATACAGTGAATACGACGATGAAGTGTTATTCGCAAACCCTGGGATATCAGATGAATAACTTGAAAAAATACGAAACAACGCGTTCCCTGAGTGATTCCGACTGCGCGTAAGTTCTAAAACCACGTCTCATTTCTAATATAGACCGCATGTAATAACCTAATACTTTGTGCAAATTGTTTGTTGTTGTAGACTGCCCATGATGGAGTTGATGTTTGTCTCAAATTGCTTGTTGCTGGCCTTAGTAGACTAGTTTCGTGTTATAAAGGGTACATTGTCAACGGGTTTAGGTTTCACACGATGGAAGTTGACCTTACTAAACAAACCCAAAACAATGGAGTTTTGATCAAAGGTGACTATTATAATGATAGTGAGTGTGATTTTTATGGGCAGTTGGAGGAGGTTGTTGAACTAGATTATTATGGCAGCGGTAATCGACTGGTAATGTTCAAGTGCAGATGGTTTGACATTATAGTTGGTATCCGAGTTAGTCGACATGGGATTGAAAACGTTAATATGAGGTCAAGGCTCGGATCGTACGAACCATTTGTATTTACAGCTCAAGCAACGCATGTCTTCTATGCAAAGGGTGTGACAAGGAAGGACCCAAATTGACATACTGTTATCAATACCAAAAGAGGCTTTGTTGATGATGATGTGGTCGTTGAGATGTACCATGAGGATGATGCTCGCACAGTGATCTCGCTTTAGGAGGATGACGATCTTGTTGATGAGCCTCTTTGCGATTTAGGCCATGCTGGAGAAGAGGTCGATGCTGAAGCCCTCTGTGATGATGATGATGATGATGATAACGATGATTCCGAGGAAGACGTTGATGGCGAAGAAGAAGACGATGAAGATGAAGGGATGACAAGGAGGAGGAACACGTTTCGTTGTCTATTAGTGATAATGATTGACTGCGTAGAGCAAAAAAATTCTTGTCAATATACAATTATACATGCCTTGTTTATTATTTAAATTGAATTGATTATTAATTGATGGTGGTTGACTATTTAAATTGGGTTGTCTTTTATATTCGGCCGTGCCACATTGTTCGTGTACTAACTTTTGCACTTAAGTTGTTTATTATTCGTGCGAACTACATTGTTATTAATTTACTTTTACGCTTAATTTGTTTATTATTCAAGCGAACTAATTACACTCATTTAACTTTTGCACTTCTCACTTTTTGTAGATATGCCGAGATCCAATGCACCCCGAGGTCCTGGAGGTGGCCGTCGCGGAGCTGCTTTGGCACGGTCAGCCCCCTCCCTAAGATTGGTGACGTGACTACTTCTGGGCATCCGTCATCATCATCAGTAGCTTCAGACCATGGTGAGACGATATTAGTTTCTTGTCGAATTGATATATATATATATATATATATATATATATATAGATATATAGATATATATATATATATATATAATGTCTTCCTTTTTCATCATTTGCAGCGTCTAGTTCATCTGTACCGCTAGGTATCACCCACAGGATACCTCTTCCAGTCACCCCGGAGGAAAGGATTACTGCTCATGTCCTGAACAATTAGTAGGTTTTTAATTTTCAAAGCTCAATTCTAACTTAATATGCACTTATATTGGGATCGATGTATCTCTCTTGTGATTTCTTGTAATTAGATTTGTTGAGGATTGTGTTAGGACCAAAATCGGTCCTATTATCAAGGCTCACCTCCCACAGCCTTATGCGACGTGGGGGTCGTGGACGGAATCAGACAAGGAACTTGTCTGGGGGAAGTTCTTGGTAAGGAGCGCAGTCTTTTTATGTGCTTTACTTTGTTTTATAAGTACATTATCGCTGAATTTTTCTTGCTAACCGTGTTTGAAAATTGTGTTGAATTGTGTTCAGGACTTGGGAGGCAGGCCTGGGAGTGGCATTGTTCCGAGAACTACAAGAAATGGATGCTCAATGCGAGGAGGTGGGCGCTAGCTCGGGCGGGTGCGACAGATATATCCATGACCAGGGACCACAAGCCCGGGTATTTCTCCAAAGCCTTGTGGGGGCAGCTGGTGTCGCATCGGAATACAGCAGACTGGGCGAAGCTGAGTGAGCGAGGCAAGGAGATGGCTCACAGCGAGAAGAAGATGAAGCATAGTGCTGGTTCCCGTCCATTTACCGTGCACAAGCTGAGGTTGACAAAGGAGGACCCTGAGAGAAGGCCCCCTACGAGGCTCTGCCTGTTTGAGCACACACACCAAAACAGAGATGGGAAGTGGGTGTCTGAGAGCGCGGAGCAGTTTGCGGTGAGCACACAACTCTTGTATTACTTTTGTATTCCTATTGCATTTCTCTAACATTTTTGTTGTTTTCTTATACATAGTTTATATAGAGAAAGAGTTCAGGCCAACTCCTAGGCAGACGGTAGCCAGACAGTGGACGAGGTCTCTTTGTGGTCAGACGCTATGGGGGGTCCTAAGAAGGACCGTATACTCGGCCACCCTCGTCAGTCTGCACGATCGTTGCTAGCCAGCAGACCTCAGTCGTCAAGCGAGACCAGTTATAGCGATCTTCGGGCAGTTGTGACAGAGAAAGCACGCTTCAATGCATGGTTTGATGCACACCTTCAGATGATGATCCATGGTGGTTATATTTTGCCCGGGCCCAGACTTTAGGTAATACAAATTTTCTCAAGTACTTATGTATTTTGGCCATTCTATATGTGATCTTGATTTGATATATTATGTTGAATCATTTGTATGGCTTCGTGCAGAGCGATACTGATCCTAGTGCCGGTGACCCCCAGGGCGATGAGGACGTTGTTGGATCGAACGTGCCTTCATCGAGGAATGAAGAAGATGATGACGGGGTTGATCGTTCTGCCGACTAGTGATCTAGATAGGGGTTGGGTTTATGTATTGACTGCTTTTATTAATTTTAATTGATCATCGGTACTTAACTGTATGAATTTTATTGATTTTAATGCGTATGTTTATCTATACTTTGATGAATGCGACAAGTTATTTGAATGAATGCGGGACAGGGGGTTGAAACGGTTTTGAATGAATGCGTTGAAAGCTTTCAACGCATTCATTCAAAACCGTTTCAACCGAGGTTAAATCGGTGGACCGATTTAACCTTGGATTGGTATTAGATAGGATGTGAATTACTTTTGGATTGATATTGGTTTTGCGACAGGTTTTGGACAGGATGTGGATAGGTTATTTGATCTAATTTTTTTTTTTTTTTTTGCAAAATCAGGTTTAGCGACCGCACATCGCGGTCACTAAACGAAATAAAAACGGTCATTAATTTAATATTTCAAAAAAAATTAAAATAATATTAAAAATAATTAGCGACCGCAAAGGGCGGTCGCTAAAACAGTCACAAAATATAATAATATTTAAAAAAAAGTTAAAAAATCAAATATTTAAATTCAAAAAAAAATATTTAGAGACCGAGCAAAACAGTCGCTAAATATAGTCAACGCGGTTGCTAAATTTAGCGATCGATTTCTAAAATCAGTGGCTAAAATTTAGCGACCTAGCCTATAGCGACTGGTTTAGCGACCGCTCATCTGCGGTCGCTAAAACCCTTTAGCGACTGAAATGGACCTTTAGCGACCGCTCTTCCGCGTTCGCTAAAGGTCTACTTTCTTGTAGTGTAGGGAAAACAATAAAACAACAATTCAACTCTAGTTGTCCAATTAAAGTTTCTAGTCCCACGAAACTAGAAATTCGGATTTGGGGACAAATTTATATAACCAGAAGATGTTAGGCACCCTGTCATATCCTAACGGTCTCTAACTTATTCCAAGTTATGTTACAACAAACATATACAAATAGAAAACTAAATTTAATTTGAATTCAACAACGTGGGTTGAATGGCCTACATACCTGACCCGACCAGTCAGAATCAAAACCATCGTAGTTTGACAAACTCTAAGGGAGGCAACCTAAATTGTGGTCAGTGTTTCTTTGGCCTAGTTCAACTGAACTTCTTCTAATTCATTGCTTTATAGAACTCTTTTTGATCAGATCTTACAGTCATTTCAAAATTCTAACTGAACCAGAAGTCTAAATCTAGAAGAATTCTAATTCTGACCAAATTCTATTATGATTAGACGTTTAATCCTAACCAACTTTTACCAGTGGCAAAACTCTTTTTCGATCTTTATCTGATTTTTGTTGCAGACCGAAACTTGGTCACAGGGAGGGAAAATCTAATCAAGACTCCTCTAAATTACTCTATGAATAGATAAAAATGAAACAAAAGAAAAGAATGGATACCACTTAATTCGGACTGCTTGGATTGTTCTACCAACGACACGGGATTCCCCACGATGTTGTGAAGTGGCTGTGCTTCTAAACTTGAAAAATATGAAATTTCCAATCTATTTCTCTCTTCTTTTCTTTGGCTAGTCTATTTACCACATAATTTCTATAGCCTTTCTGGGAGGAATTTCCTCTCTAATTGACTATCTGTTCTGCGGCAGGCAATAGCCATTCTATAAAGGTCTGGCGGCAGTAGAAATCGGGAGGAGATTATTCGATTGTGCCTGTCAGTTGTAAGTGATGAGACAAAAAAAGGCTAAAAAGTCAAATCTGGCCTAGACGGCTTGTTCACTTTTGGCCACTGATTAACAGGCCTATTCTTTTAAAATCGGTTGCTTTTCTACCTTTAACTGATTAACCACTTGTGATTAATCTGAATTTAGGACAAACCAATAAACCTAATCCAAACCAAGTGCTAGACCTCCTACACTATCTGAACTCTGACCTACCCAAACTAATTGGACCAACCAACTGAACTGCACCACATAAATTGGGCTAGCGAAGAGTTTGCTTCTTGTATGAGTAAGGAGTTTGAAATGAGCATGATGGGAGAACTCACCTTCTTCCTTGGATTGCAAATCAAACAAAGCAAGGATGGAATCTTTATCAACCAAGCCAAATACACCAAAGAGCTCCTCAAGAGATTTGACATGGAAGCATCAAATGCTTTTGACACTCCAATGAGCTTTTCATTTAAACTTGATAAAGATGAAAAGGGTAAGGATGTTGATATTAAGCGCTATCAAGGTATGATCGGATCACTCCTTTACCTTACCGCAAGTAGACCCGATATAATGTTTAGTGTTTGTTTATGTGCTAGATTTCAAGCTTGTCCTAAGGAATCTCATTTGATTGCCGTCAAGAGAATCCTTAGATATCTTAAGGGCACTCACGATTTAGGGTTATGGTTTCCTAGAAACATTTTCTTTTTTGACCTAATTGGTTACTCCGACGCCGGCTATGCCGGTTGTAAAACCGAGCGAAAAAGTACTAGTGGAGGTTGCCAATTCCTAGGTCACTCTCTTGTTTCTTGGAGTTCCAAAAAGCAAAACTCGGTTGCACTCTCTACCACCGAAGCCGAATATATGGCGGTTGGTGCTTGTTGTGCACAAATTCTTTGGATGAAACAAACCCTTTTGGACTTTGGACTCAAGTATGATCACATACCTATCTTATGCGATAATACTAGTGCCATTGACTTGACCAAAAACCCCATCCAACATTCACGCACAAAGCACATAGAAATTAAACAACATTTTATCCGTGATCATGTGCAAAAAGGTGATATTGTTCTAGATTTCGTGGACACAAATCACCAATTAGCGGATATCTTCACTAAACCTTTATATTCGAAGAGGTTTACCGCTCTTAGAAGAGAACTTGACATGTCTGTGACTAAATGTTATATCTTTTGTGCTAATCATGCAAGTTGCACTTCTCATGCTTGAACATTATTTAATATGCTTAAAGCATGCTTTGGTTGATGTTTCTCTTTTCAAAATTATTGATTTTGTTGATATTCATTCAATCTCATTTGATTTGCACACACTCATATTTCTAAATCCTTTACACTTCCTATTTGTGCTATCTTTGTAAAAAGTGCTTGGTACACCTTTTGATGGGTATTCAAGTACTTATGTTTTTATTGTTTGAATGCCCTTGTTGGCAATATTGATTATCCATGGATGGATACATAAGTCGATCACTTTCACACACACCCTTGACCTTTTTCAATGATGTCAAAAGGGGGAGAAAATATTGTTGATTCATACTTGTGTGGATTTGATATGAGCATATATTGCTTAAGTTAGGGGGAGCCCTATATTGCTTAAAATAGGGGGAGCTTTTTGTCATGATTTCTTCTCATGACCCTTATGGTTTATAATTGAGATTGTTATGCTTCTTTGGCTTTATTATCTTATATATATCATCTTTTTTGAGTCAATGTTTTCCATCATAAAAAATGAGGAGATTGTTAACCCTACGGTTATTTAACCTAGGATTATATTTGATTTTGATGATAACTAACATTGATGATTATGTTGTCTAACATGCATTGAGTTGATGAAGCAATATGAACAATCTCATACTCATGCAAATGGACAATTAGGCGAGCAAATCATTCAAAGACTCTCAACGGAACGCATCAAAGAAGGAATTCGTCGATTGAACTTTACTATGCTTTATTTCCTTCTTTGTAAACTAGACGTAGAGAGATGATCGTTACGATGACTGTATACCTAGAACTTGCCCATAGGTTTCCCTTGCATGCATAAAAGTTTTTCATGCTTCAAAAACAAGGAAACTGCATTTTCAGGAATGCAGTCGACTGCATTGGAATGCAGTCGACTGCAAGTTGGGCAGTGAGGTATTACAGTCGACTGCATTGGAATGCAGTCGACTGCAATACTTCCAGTAGCCTATTACAGTCGACTGCAATGGATTACAGTCGACTGCAAGTTGGAAATTTGAATTTCCAACGGCTACTTTGGGATTACAGTCGACTGCAATGGTGCATTACAGTCGATTGTATTTACCGTTTTGGCACAATTAATGCTCCACCTACCCCAAACGGTTATATTTATTCCCACCTCTATAAATACTCATCTTGGGCATAGTTTTCATTCATCAATTGCATTCAAAGCTCTCTTATCTTTCATATTCTCAAAGATCAAAGCAATTGTTCAATCTCTCTTGGTTTTCATTGATTTCTCATCCATTTCAAGAGAGCATTTATTGTGAGCTTACATTTGAGAGATATACACTTTCATAAGTCATCATACACTCATCTCTCTTGTTCTAGTGCTTAAACTTGTACTCATCTACTTCTTGAGAGTGAAATCTTGTACACATTTCTTCATCGAAAGGTTCTTGTATCAAAGCTTGGGGTTGTCAAGCTTTGGAGCTTTGGGTTTGTCAAAGCTTGTTCTTGATGTGGGCATAACATCAAGGGATTGTAAGAGGTTCGATCTTGACCCGTAAGGAAGATCATACTAGTGGATTCTAGGGCCTTTCAAGGGACTTCCTTGAAGGGGTGGACGTAGGCTTGTGGGTATATTAAGCCGAACCATTTAATTCTCCTTGTCAAGTATCTCTAAACCCTTCTCTCTTTACTTTATCGTTTTACATTTGTGTTGAGATTGGTTGTTTGTTTATTTGAGTTATTGAGATTGAGGTTTGTTGGTTGTTAATTTTTAAAGTAGTCTTAAAACCTTATTCACCCCCCCCCCCCACCTCTAGGGTTATTTTATTGATTTCAAATAGTTTGTCACTTAGTCACAAGGATGCACCCATAGAAGTCATAGTCAAGAGTATCAATGATTGGTCATCTAGAAATACGAAAACTCACCACCTAAGAGTTGAAGGTAATAATGATTGGTCACTTAGGAGAATGAGGAGAATAGCGTGCCTACAACCTAGAGCCAACGATTGGTCGTCTAGATGACTGAGGACTTACGACTAAGAACTGGAGCCAACAGTTACAATAATTGGTCATTTAGCCATAAGGAAAAGCACAATCTCGAAGACAAAGCCAACAATAATAACAAGTGCTTGTCTAGACATACTTAAAATGATAGCACAGGAGTAACTCAAGAACGGGCCAACAACGTGGGGAAGAGGTTGACCGTCGAGCGAAAGAAACGGGATAGATCGACTCCCTTCTTAAGTCGAGAAAGATGGGACAATTGACCTAAAAGTCAAACCCAAACTTTCAATTTTTGTTGTTTTATTATTATGTTTTCAAAAGTTTTTTCTCTTCTTTTCCTTTTAAGGCAAACATACCAGCGGGTTTACACCAAGTCGGTTCTCGAAGGACTGGCCAGTACATTTATTGAGAAAACCAGAGATGAAAAACGTCTGCTAATCCAGGTAAAAGTTCTGACCTCAAAAGCACTGCTCGGTTCTCTTACCCCGACTATAAGCCCCAACCCACGAAATTAGGGCTCATTCTATCATCTATCTTTCTCTTACAAACCTTACATATTCTCCAGTTCTTCTCTCATACGGCAATAAAGGCTCCTTATCCCTATAATTTGAACACAGAGATGAAAACATCGCTGGAGCACAGATTGAAGAAGGGCTACGAGGGAGGTCCAAAAGTTAGGTGTTCTAAGCGATTTCACACCCTGTAGTTAAGCAAAAACAAGAAGAGTTTGCTCTGGAAGGATCAAAAAGCCCATATTTTGCGCCTCTTCCTCACCAACAAGGTATGATTCGAGACTCTACTCAAACTTTGATTTGACGTTATGCCATTACAAGAAAAATGACTTTTAGCAACGGATTTTTCCGTCGTTAAAAGTCGTTTTTCCGTCATTATAAACTTTTACCGACATAATGTCTTTCGGTAAACACCCCCTCCCTAAACGATTAGTGAAAGAATAATGTAATTTGTCGGTAAATATCAAACTTTTAGTGATGCAATTAATTAGTTTTAGCACGGGCTTTTTCGTCGCTAAAGATATTTTTTCAGATTTTGTATTTTTTTCAAAGAAAAATTTAAAAAGATTTTTTTAAACACATACTTCTCTATAGGGGTCAGATTTAATGACAGACAGTCCGCCGCTAAAAGCACGTCTCTTAAAAGATAAAAAAGGCTTATAATGACGGATAGTCCGTCACTAAAAAGGCATCGCAGATCTGGTTAAAGTATTTTAGCTATGGAATATTTGTCGCTAAAAATAAACTAATCCATCCATTATTCCAATCAACATCCATCTACTTTAACACAAATATACACAATGTCACATATGCAATTTGTTTCCTCATTTAGGAGGTGAATGCATAACAAATTCGATGTCATCAAAGGGGACCGAGAAGGGAGGGGACTAAAATATCCAAGAGAGGAAGGGAAAAAACATGTCAGGCTAAGTCATCGTTCAAAGCAACATCCTGTTTTTTGTCTCTTTCTTCACTAGTCTCTTCATTGATATCGAGTAGGGAAGCATTTTGCTTACATTAAAAGAACATACATGACACTCGTTAGTAATTGTAAACTAAAACTTAATCGATTAAAGGTTGACTTGATAAATGTGTACATATATCTAGCTATGACATCTGCACCGTGAGCAATATAATCTAGGTGAAACTCTTCCTATGGGTCCGCTCTCTGTGTATGTGCAGTAAAGGATGATCCCATCATGGCACGTGCAGTCAAGCTGGTACCGCGTACACGCCCTTTTCTTCAAATCAACAGCCCAAGATGTACCGCACCAGAACTTTAATGCCTCGTCTTTCACACCCGAAGAGCTTGATGATTGACCGAAAGCACGCTTAGACAACAACATTGTAGCAAATGCGGCCTACAATACAATCAAGATACAATATAAACAGCACCAGAACTTGGGCTGGTGCGGTACATCAACAGCCCAAGATGTACCGCACCAGAACTTTAATGCCTCGTCTTTCACACCCGAAGAGCTTGATGATTGACCGAAAGCACGCTTAGACAACAACATTGTAGCAAATGCGGCCTACAATACAATCAAGATACAATATAAAGAGTTAATGCTTGATCAACGGATAAGCAATTGAGACACCCAAAATGCAAAGACATCCAACATTCTTTGGAACCTGGGAAACAAAAACTCTTGCAAGATGTTCTTCATCTTCATCATTTCTCTTCTTGTGGGTCTTCTGGTATGATAGAGCTCGCACCTCATCCTCATCCAAATGCGGGTTCTCAACCACAGTTTGGTATCTAACAATCATGAGGCATTGACCCTCCCATTAGAGTAAGGTCTTGGGTTCAATTTGTTTGACCTCCCAATCTTGCTTTTCACTCCCAATTTAGATCACCCATCCATATGTCAACAAGTTGCACTCACACTGTAGATGAGATCCAACGAGGGGGAAACTATTTCCACTCCTCCATTCATGCACCATGTTGGCAACACCCCAAAAACTCATTTCCTCGAATCTTGCTACCTCAAAAGCCACAAGCTGACCATCCTCCTCCTAAAACCTCTAGATCTAAAGATCTCCTGATTACACGGATACTTGGTTAACTTCGGTGGTGTCGAAAGGGGCTGGGCCAGCCACAAAGCATTAATTAAGGTATTAACTATGCGTTCGACTTAGGTGAGCCTAGGCATTGTGGCATTTGACTAAAGTGAGCCCCGACATTCGAGTAGGCCATGTGCCGTTCAACACTTCAACCAAGGCGAGCCTTGGCTTTCGACTAGACGATGAGGCTTTTGATGAGGCGAGCCTAGGCATTCAATAAGGCGGATGGCCAATGATGCGGCCGAATAGGCATTTGAGCTGTGATTTAGAACTTTTTTATGTTACTTTCCTGAAATTTTCTTTTTATTTATTTATTTACTGGAGTAAATAATTAAATGGTTGTCATTTCTTCTTCTTGAAATCTTATGACCAGTTGGATGATTGAATTTCTGCAAAATACACACCGACTTATCTTCTTTAAATTTTATGATGAGTTGGAAGATTGAATTTGTGTTCAATGCACAAAGATCAAACATAAACCTTCAGCCTGGTATGCTTTAAGATGGTAGAAAATTAGAATGGAAGGAAGTTGGTCAAAATTCATTTATTTATCTAATAACAAAGTACTTTTGTTTTAGAGTAAATGCAATTTTTTGTTTGTTTATCCTATCGCAAAAAGCTTTAAATTTCCTTTTTATACTCAAAGTCCTAACACATTTTACCAAAACCTCATAATTCCTTTATCGTGCCTAACGTACCCTCCTATCATTCTTATTTATTTGCAAATAGTTGGTCCGCATTTTTTTATAGGAACGGTATTCAATTATTTTTGTTTGATAACTACCCTTTTATTTTTGCAAATGTTCTCTTATATGTGCACTTTTTATTCTTTAGTTCATAAGCATATGTGCATATTTGGATTTGATATCCAAACACAACTATATTTGAATGCTAAACTCAGAGTTGCTAACCTAATAATAAATTGATTTTCTATATAATTTGCAAAATGGAATCTTCTCTCAACACATTTAGAAATGTGAAAGCGAATGAATACAACGAAATTGTTTACTAGACTGTGTCGGTTTTTGTAGTTTAATTTACTTGGTTCCGCATCTCATATGCTAAAATTATCTTCAAACAGTTGTAGAGGTAAATTTACCAAAACAATACCGTAGAATATGCTAAATAATTGCCTCTAGGGGTTTCTTTCTCCAGATTTTTTCTCTCTGAGTCTCAGACATCCCCTAAGATTTCATCTTATCAACCTCTATCATGTGCAAACAATTGAGATTACAAATTTACCCAAAAATATCTCTAGCCTTCATTCTTCCTCAGCCCTACCCTGCTCGCCTCCAAGGGGGATTCCAAATGCCACAACCAACTCCAGATTCACTAAAACTCCCAAAATTCACTACCCTTTGCTTTGTTTAATACATCTGCACAAGTGCTCAAATTCCTCATTTCACTGTCGTATGAATTAGTCATCACTACTAGGAGCCTAAACATTAAGGTATTTATAAAGTCCTTGCTAATCCATTTAAACCAAGTAAATTTAAAATGGAACGAATCTCCAAGGTTTTGTGTATTTTTGCCTTCCAAAGTGAAGTGGAAGAAAGAAAAATCCTAGATCTCCCCCTGTGGACCATGATGGGCTACTTATAGGTCCTTAAAAATTTGGATCTAGACTTTTCAATCAACGACAAGATTCAAGCTCACGATCCTATAAGGGGAAGCTAAAATGTTCTGGATAGGTCACCTTCGTCAATATTCTAATTAGTGTAAATCTGCGCTTCACCCTTGAGTCAATGTTTCAAAACACTAGCAAAATTTTGACTTATAGCTACGGATTTAAGCAACGGGAATGTAATCAGCAGTAATAGATTGACACTTGCTACGGACTTAGCAACGGAGTATCCAGTCTGAAGCTAGAAAGCTAAAAATTAGTCGGGATATGCCAAAAAAATTTCTAGGATAGTGGCAGGAAATTTAATGCGACAAAATTGCGATAGCAACTATTTCTCTAACTATTTTAGCTACAAGCTTAAGGTAGCAATAGAATCCTTCAGAAGTTTGAGTAGCATTAACTATGGAAACGCCGTACCAAGAAGGTCTATAGCAAAGTTTTAATTCTATGAACACATAACATCTCCTCTTCCATTTCTAAACCCTCGTTAGCAGCCACACGTATTCAATAACACAGTCCACCCTCGCCCAAGCCACATCAACTATTGTCGTCGTATGGATCTAGGCTCATCACCTCAACATGGTGGTCAGTCCCAGCCTTTTACATCGCTGCCATAGATAGCTATGTTAATCCGCTGGTCAGAGGATCTGATTTCTCATGCCGCAATCATCCAATCAAGGGACTCTTCTTCAGGTATAAAGTGTTCGTTGACCAGATCTTGTGGTTCTGCTCCTATTTTTCCCAAAGCCCATGGGCACATCTTCATTCGCCCTAACGTATGGACATGATGCCATTATGCATTGCCCATGGAAGCGAACATATAAGGTCTGCAAGTGTAGCTTTTCAAAACGGCCTAGAGCTAGCAGACTACAACAAAGCAATTGTTAATCAAGCTGGAGCACTAGGGCAAAGTTAGATTGGCTGCCCTAGACTGCTTAAAGGCACAGAATTAAGGGTCGCAATGACCTACCAAGAGGGTAGTAAATAAGTCCTTTGGAGCCGGAGGCGTAATTTGGAATGTTATATTGTCCATTGGGCAAAGAATACTTCTTTTGGGGATGGTCTCCAAATTGAGAAGGCCTGTTCAAGGTTCTAGAGCTAAAAAGTTACGGTATCGGCTTAGCAGCTAGGACAGTGTCCCCTTATTAGTGCTCAATAAATGGCTAGTATTTGAAGAAATACTATCCAAGCGTTTGGGAGGCTGGTGTCTGCTCAGGGGGTAAAAGAAGCACAACCACCTGGTTCAAGGAAAAAATTTGGCCGCTATCCTATTTGTAGGAATCTTCCTCCTACCCCCTATATAGTGACAATCAATCGTTTCTAAATGTTTCTAATTACTTTTATTTAGTAACGCTAAAAAAGTGCTGCTAATAATTGTCGCTAAAAGTGTTAGAAGAAAAGCCACTAAAAATATTTAGCAACTATTAATTGTCACTGTACACGAAGTTAGAGGAAGATTCCTACAACCCGTGTAGGAGCCAAAGTTTGTTCGGAAAGGAAAAGGCATTGAAAATAGAGGGCATGTCTCCTCACATTATGGATGAATTACAACAGTCATATGCAAGCCGACGAGGCATGTGGAGGTTGACGTGGCACATGTAACATTTAAAATAGCACGATGACATCGTCATGCTATTTTAAGGGCCACTATTGCACCAAGTAAAACTGCAATGTACGGCCTAAGAAAGGCTTGTACATCTAAAGGCTTTAAGATATCACGTCATCAATGGGTGATAAATCGGTCTGAGAACAAGTCTCCACTTAATTCTCAAGACTCCACTTAAGGTCCATTTGTCCTTGCACAAGTGGGACAAGCTGGTGACTGTCAAATCACACCTTCAAATTAAAGAAAGCAATGACAAAATGACGTTTGGTAGGTTTCGACCACGGGACATAAACATACTCCTTTCTATAGGGCCTAAAAGCATTTCCTATGCTAAGTGTCATGAACATAAGAGTTGTAAGAAACGTGTCAAGGGATGGATGAAATTTAGTCAAGAAGGTAAATGAGGTCCTTCTAGTCCAGCACGTGGCAAGGTCATATGACGTAACATAGCGTAAGTCGAATGGGAAAACAAACACGACTGGACAAGTGGCAACTCTAGATTGGATTGTCCTAGAAGTTTGGCGTGAACAGAGCAATAAAGCAGGCATGCCTTAAACACCATATTGGATGGACCAGTGTCTAAAGGATCACAACTCCGTTATAAAAGCCTTAAAATTATCTCGCTTAATCCTCTTCAACACCAAGGCCTTGTTTGTTTCAAGGAAAACAATCTACAGAAAACTAATTATGTAAAATATTTTCCTGAAAACAAGTTTTCAAGGAAATGGTTTTCCCAAAACACCATTTTTATTTGTTTGGCTAAATATACATTACAAAATTCAATATCGATGCAACATTACGAGTCAAATTACTGCTGGAGATAGATCCGGCAAGGAAGTAGCAGGCATTGACGGAGACCACCACAGCCAGAATTTTACTTGAAATCGGTGGCACACGACTTCATACGCTTACCTATCATGGCACCGCCGTGGAAGAACACGACGATGGGGATCTTGACGCCATGCTACTGGGAGGTGTTGGGGATAGAGATGCGGAACCAGAGGCGCCGAGACGGGTTGATGGCGACACCGAAGGACTTAGCACCGTTGACAAAAGGTTGGGGCTCAGCAAGATCTTAAAGTCGAGCATGTTGAGGAGGCGGCAGTTCACGGTGTCGTTGCGGCGGCAAGAGGCATAGGTCACGACGGAGATCAGGGAAAGGGCAACGTGCTTCTTCCACGGGAGACGAGGGGGGTGGGGGGAAGAAGCGAAAGGGAGCTCAGCCGGGGAAAATGACTTCCCGAGTTTTACTCGGTAAGTGGTTTTCCACAATTTTGTTATTTAAAACAAGGATTATCAAAAAACATTTTCCGTTGAATAAATCTTATGGTTATGGATACACAAAACACCAGAAAATGCGGAAAATCTTTTCCAGAAATTTTTTTCCGTGAAACAAACAGGGCCCAAAACAAACTATCTCATCGTCGACGTTATCCGACCTTCATTTTTCTTAAGTAAATAAGATTATCTTAGGGTAGGTTAGAACTATCAAACAATCTGTTTTTCACACGCAAGCAGTCCCGAAAGTGTATTTAATATTTGAATCAAGTGTTTTGTTCACTCATAGTGTTATCATTTACATAAAGTCGCTCATTTGCAAGCACTATGATGGTGAACTGCATTTATTTATCGTATTATTATGCATGGTTTGATTGGGACTAATGATATATTAATTAGGAATAACGGTAACATATATAGCACTGAAAAAGTCAAAAAGCATTAGGCTAAGAGAATTTTGAGGATATTTTTTAAGTCCTCATAACACACTCCCTTTATACACCAAATCTTTAGTAGTTATGTGTTTCACAAGTGGTACAGTTAAGACTTGGCATGCCCGCCCAGCTCACAACTCTCGTACATTTACACATGTGCGCATGCCTGAGCGTGTCAAGCAAACAATATTATGGGTAATTGTTTACGATGAATATTATGTGTGTGTATGTGTATGTGTGATTCTAATGGTTTTAGTGTTGCTATTTGCAAAAATGTGGTGGTCTTGACGGTTCCAATACTGTGAATTTTAGTGTTGATCTTATCGACCATGCTTGAACTCTTGCAGTTAACATCTATGACGCCCTTTAAAATGACTGTAACCTCCATAATGTGATTCATACTGCAAGAATGGAGAGAAGATTTAGTTTATGCTGACTGCTGGCAACAAAAGCCGGGTTTATGGTTTCCAATGGTACGAGCAGGGGCATTTTGGGGCAAAATTGTTAGGCAAAAATCTATTTAAGATAGCTATTCATTGTTCAATGTAGACGGTTGAGATGCTCTAAAAAATATAGGTTTTTCAGTGCTTCATGCGGGTGCATTTCAGCCTCCCATGTGTATGTATCGCCAAGCAATTGAGGAAAACTTTTTTCATTCTGAATAGGGCATCAAATGACCCATTAAGAGATAAATGGTGTACCGATTGACGGAACTAGTAAATTTAAAAGCTCAGACATGGTGTTTGTTCTTCAATCAATTGTATACCACTTTAAACAGATGATGAGATTGGAACTATGCATTAATAAATCCTTAATTTACGCTTATCTGCCAAAAGATATTGCAATTCTAAACTTACGTGAGACATAACACGTTTTTCTTCAGCCATATTGTTTAAAAGATCGAGATTCGTGCTCCTCGTTACAATTCTTTTGCTATGCTTCAGCTGATGTTTTCTTAAACAAAAGTTTTTTTTTCCTTAAACAATAGTTTTCAACAGTACCAATACATTAGTGATTTTTCTTCTGTAGTTGACCGAGTACCAATGTATTGGTTAGAGTTTCAATAACGTCCTGATTTTTTGAAGCGTTAATTTCAAATAAATAAAGACAAAAAATCTCAAAATATTCAAAAGTTTCTCAATTGGGTATTCAAAGTATTTAAGAATAAGTCTCTAAGAAACATCGATAAATGATGAGACATGGTGTTTGTTCTTCAAGTCTCTCAATTGACGGAACTAGTAAATTTAAAAGCTCAGACATGGTGTTTGTTCTTCAATCAATTGCATACCACTTTAAACAGATGATGAGATTGGAACTATGCATTAATAAATCCTTAATTTACGCTTATCAGCCAATAGATATCACAATTCTAAACTTACGTGAGACATAACACGTGTTTCTTCAGCCATATTGTTTAAAAGATCGAGATTCGTGCTCCTCGTTACAATTCTTTTGCTATGCTTCAGCTGATGTTTTCTTAAACAAAAGTTTTTTTTTTCCTTAAACAATAGTTTTCAACAGCACCAATACATTAGTGATTTTTCTTCTGTAGTTGACCGAGTACCAATGTATTGGTTAGAGTTTCTGTAACGTCCCGATTTTTCAAAGCGTTAATTTCAAATAAACAAAGACAGAAAACCTCAAAATATCCAGAAGTCTCCCAATTGTCAAAAACAGAAATGTCTGTATTGACAAATAACTTTCAAACTCAATTTTGACCAAGAACCAAATGGATTCTGATTAAACCTTAAACTACAAAGTTGAATAAGACTCTTCAGGGATTTCATAATGCCCAATATCATTAAAAACCAATGAGAAACAAATAAGATAAAATTAATCGCAGTTGGCTGATTTGAATTGGCAGAAATATAAGCATAAAAATGTTTAGGTCTATTTTTTAATATTGATCACTTGGAATTTTGGAAAACCCAAAACTATAAAGTTGTATTAAACTATTGGAGGTTCTTAAAAAGTGTAAGAACACTGAAATTGGACAAGGAACAAAAAAGTTATGAACTCTTAAAGTTGCTACAAAGATTTACAACAAAAAGATCAAGAATCAAAGTCAATAATCGAAAGTACAAAGAACTATTTAGCGTAACGATCAAGAATGTAATTAGGGTTAAACAACAAACCAATTGACGAACGGATAGATAATTAGAATTCAGATGGGGTAAATGCGTGAGAAAACCCTTACCTCAATTGAGCAAATCGACCAACTCCAAGTTTTGATCTCCTCAAACAAATTATATCAAAAACCCTAATATAATAATACCCAAAATTTCAATGAGAGTCCCTTAATCACAATAGCTTATGTGCATCTTATCACAAACCTCAATCCCAATATCAAAATAAGCTCTTACCTCAATGCAATGACCAAAACCTCAAGAGTGTTCTTCCTAGAGATTCTTTGGAGGCTCTTCCTGGCATGGTGCTCCTAGAACTTATATTGTACATAAATCATCAGCATAAAGGAATGTAATTATATTCCTAAAACAATTAGAATTGCAAAATACCCATTACGTCCCAAATTTCTTTAACTTTATAAATGGGTCAAACTAAAGCCCAAATTTAAATTGGGTCATCTAATCCCAAAAGTATAACCCACTTTCCGCAAAGAAAATATTAAATTGATTTATAGGCCCACTATTTAATTCAAAGTCACAATACATTTTACTTCGTACTTATACAAGTATCCTGATAAAAACAAAATCTAGGGTGTTACATTCTCCCCCACTTAAGATAATTCGGTCCTCGGAATTGAACGTACCGTAATCATAAAAAATTTGATAACTCCCAATCTCTAATTGTCCAGATATTGCTACAATTTATGGCTTTCAGTTTGGAAAGGCTTGCTTTATTCTCTCTCAGAACTGGTAGTGTGGGGTATTGAAGGTGTGGAATATTTGGTTGCCCTACCTCTTTCTTGAGTCATAACGAAATAAGACAACCTTGAAATGCTCAGTTTATTTACAACTTTTGCTAAGGTTCATTTTGTGCTCGGAGTTATTTTCTGCCATCACTTAAGATTTTGAGATAGTGCACTAAGATCTTTGCACAAAGATGGTGAGGTGAGTGCTTGGCAATTATAATGTGACCAATTAGTATAACAAGTCTAGGAAGCTTTAGGGTTGTTAGTGAGTGTGGGGTATTGATGATGTGGAGTATTTGGTTGCCCCATCTCTTTCAAGAGCCATAATGAAATAAGACAACCTTGAAATGCTTAGTTTATGGTAAGGCTTTTGCACTAAGGTTCGTTTTGTGCTTTGAGTTATTTCCGCCATCACTTAAGATTTTGAGAGAGTGGACTAAGATCTTTGCAGAAAAATGTTGACGTGAGTGCTTGACATTTATAATGTGACCAATAGTATAGCGAGTCTAGGTAGCTATAGGGTCTTGACACTATTATCTACCTTGTATTATTTGTTGTCTGACAAATAATGATTTTAAGTTTGAGGATCAGTGATTCTTAGGATGAACTTCCTATAACAGGGGATGATTTATCACCAAAAAAAAAAATGAAAAGTTTAACTTATTTGGCCATGGGGCATTCTATGATTTATACCTTGGGTAGAGCCAATTGGAATAATTTGATTAGTTTTATGTCGTTGAGTCTATGATGAAGTGATATGTTATAAGCATAATAAACTTAGGCATGTTTTGGGTATTATAGGACATATGTTTATAGTGTATCGTTCGTAGGTTTGAATGTGTATTACATTATTGGGTAGCTTGTGAGATAGCCGATGAAAGAGAAAGACGAAGGGCGTGGGAAGGAAGCTTAAGAGCCAATCATAATGTGTTCCAGTTAGATTTAAAGTAAGAACTTTAGTAATCTTTTTTTGGTTAAAGTTTTATGGCAGAAGCACGAAATTCAGGAGGTCACTTGAGAATTTGAGCAGTGTATGTGACGTGGTTATTAGGGAAGGAGGATGTTAGACCCCTCATATTTAAACGCTTATAAAAAAAAAGAGAAGAAAAGAAAAGAAAATCAAATTAGAGAGTTTGGGACGTAATGGGTATTTTGAAATTCTAATTATTATATATATATATATATATATATATATATATATATATATATCTTTTAGGTGAGATTTGCAAATTACTTTGAGGTAAAAATTTAATTTGATTATTGAATTGAGATTCATAGTGGGAACCCTACGAATTTTCTTTGTTGTTAGAACCTAATTGGAATTTTTGGGTATGTAAATTTTTAGGGCTTTTGATACAATTGGATTGAGAAGATCAAAATTTTGGATTTAATCGTGCAATTGGAGGTAAGGGTTTACTTTCGAAATCAGAATTAGCGTTGGACCAATCGTTCGTGTAAGAAATTATTGTTTTTGAAATCCGAATGAGTGTTGGCCAATCAATCCTACGTCGTTAAAGGTGTATAGTTTTCTCAAATCTGTATTTTTGTTGGAGTCAATAAATTTCAGTTACAAGGAAATTTTATCATCTTCGTACGATCTGCATAGAGTTGCATAGGATTATGCATAGTACGCGTGTAAGCAACATCTTGGCCGTTAGCTCGTGTTTATGCTGTTGGGTATTACGTCAATCCTTTCTCATTCGCATGTTCAGCTTGGTTCTAAACCTTCATTGAAATTTTAATGGTGGGCCATAGAGTTTCCTTGCTTTATTCAGCTTATGCCATGGGGAAACCACGTGTTGGTTAACAGTGACTTTTATGTCAATTGTGTAGCCTTTATTTGGTCATTATCTTTCATTTGCTGTGTGGAACCTACAAATTCTTTGAATCCCCAAGGCATTTGATTTCCTTTCAATTCCTTAATCGAAGCCTTACGTTGTCCAGGCCAGTTTGACTAATTATTTTGTTGGAAGTAATTGCCCAACTTGATTATGCTTTCGGTACTTACATTTATTCATGAATTTCGTTCTCATGAACTCTAGCTTCACTTGATTGGTTGAAACTGGTTTTTGTTCCTTTGTAGAAGAAAATTTACTTTCTTCTCATTTCAGCTCCTTTTGTGTACAAGTTTATTCTAGTGCTTCCCACGTGTTAGATTAGTGTTAGACATTGTCGTATCATTTTGTACTCATTGATTTTATTGATACTGTCTCGCCTATATTATTGAAAATATGTATAGATGATTTTGTGAGCCATGTCACAGTGTATGTGACGTTTCCGTTTCTGACTTACGCACATAGATTGGAACGTGAGCTAACTCAGTAAGATGAGTTAGAGATCGCGATCTTATTTTCTGAACTTGGTTTTGCGTGTCAGTTATGACATGTGTGGTCTTATTCTAAATGGATCTCTAGTGTCTATCTCTGTACCAAAAAATATATAATTTGGCATTTCAAAATTTTTTTGTGTATCTGTTATGTTAAAATTATGTATGTCCGCAATTTCGTTTCCTCAGACATTTTTGTATCCTTTTGATTGGTCCGTTGAGCGACCTAACTGACATTTGACTCACTCTCTTATTGTTTTACTTTCAGGTGATCAGTTGATGGAATTAGATTACAGGGCTAGTGGTATTTATCTCGGATTAGATTCTGGTTTGTGTATCTGTGTGACTGGAGCTAGTGGTATTTATCTCGGAGTCAGTATTAGCATTTTTAGATGAAATAATTAAGACAAATTGAATTTGTTTAGATTTTATTATGGAACTCCGTGTTCGAGTAATTTGGATTATAAAAATGATTTAGGCCGCTATGGCATTTATTAATGTATCTTTGGGATTGGTTAATAGATGCTCTAAATGACCACTAGGGAGACTTTTTGATATTTTGAGGTTTTTCGACTTTGTATATTTGATATTAACGCTTCGAAAATTCGGGACGTTACAGTTTTCAAGTAATAAAGTTGTAATAATGTGATATAATATTGTTGTTTTATTGATATAACATTATCCCATGAGTTGGAGCTAATATTTAGTTCCTGATCTGGTGTCGAGTAGACCAATGCATAATCTTATAAAGAAGCGTTAGCAACGAAACTCCTATATGATATTTGAAGAATCGAAATATAAAAATTGCTCCAGCGCAATGTACGCTTGAGAATTAGAATACCTTGTTTTCGATTTGGTTATAACATTTTTCTTACAGTAAATTTGTACTTCAAGATTATCACTAATGTTGTTTGCACTTGATAGCAAACTATAATTAATGTGGTGTTCTTTTTGGCCTCTGTTTTGAGGACTTCTCTAAATGAAAAACTTTAATGAAGTACAAATTACAAATTGATGAAATGAATAATCAAATTACAGGCTGGGCGTCCAAGACAGATGTTAACTTGTATTAACAACTCGATTGACGTAAACAGATAAAGGACTTATATCGATAAGAGGCAAGAATACAACATTCACATAATGTCTAAGGGAAAAAAAAAGAAAAATAAAAGACTTGAAGTCAAGTTATTTTGTTGAGTTGTACAATAATGATGATGTCCAAGAATCTTTCTTCCCCTTATTTCATTCATTGGAAACCGTTCGCTCCAATCCACTTATTTTGATTTCTTTCAAAAATAAATTGTATGTTCACCGTTCATAACCGCTGCTATCGATTTTCCCTCTCTTATCGACAGATATACCAATCTCGGAGTAATGTAGTGTCGCCAAAACCAGCTATACAGACCCCACATTCTGTAGAAATTTGAACCGCCATGAACTGCCTCTATCATTATCTGAACCCGTCGTGATCTGTCATTAATGTCATTATATGAGCATTAATGACGGATAACCCGTTACTGTCCTCTCTTCAGTCAGCTATTATCCTTTTGTCTTGCCGTCTTTCTGTGTACAAGTGTCCATCACCTATTGGTCAAAGCTAAGCAAATATTTTTTATGTCAACAAATTTAATGATCTCAATTAGACCAAACAAAAAAAATTGTATTCTGACGAGTTCAAAAAAATAATACCATTCACATTGCTAGGTGGACATCCTAGATATTTTTTTTATTCATAAATTTTGGCTAAGTGCTCCAGTTTTAGGCAGTTGACTTTTTTACCAAAATACCCTTGACTTTCAAAACAATACAATAACTCAGTGTTTACCAGCCATAGCACCGTCTACTAACCGCTCAAAAGAAGAGCGCTTAGCAAAGAGGCAAATTCTGAAGGGTAAACACCGACCACTGTACCCATAAGCATCTTCACCACCGCCCGGAACAACATCGAAAACCTACACCTACCACGACCTCCGCCATCGTGCCGACTACCAACACCACTCCGACGGCCTATATCTCCACTATCAGTCACTGAAACCAGAGCTGATGTGGAAGAGTGTGAGAGTGTGTGTGTTTGTGAGAGAGAGAGAGAGAGAGAGACTGCTGGCTTTGAAAAGCATTAAAAAGTGTGCAAGGGCATTTTTTGAAAACGAGAAAAATCGCTCCTCTTAGCGTGGGTTAGCAAAGCATTTAAAAAAATTGGGATCTCAATCGTCCATTGCGCGACATGGAAGGCTAAAATGCGCTAAAAAAATAGTGAAAAATTAGGGTGTGGATCAGCCCCCATATTTTTGTTATAGCATATTTGTTTTTCTCCATTAACTCTTATTATAAATGCAATTCTCTGGTTAAGCCAACAAAAATAGTATGTGCTATGGGGTTGGTAAAGTAATACAACATGGAGTCTATTTGGTTATTTTTTCTTTATTTTTAGCGGCATGTTTATGGAAAAAATAAAAAAGATTATTTTCCTGAAAACAAGAAAGCATGTGTACTAACTTATTGTTTACCATTTTCAACTACATGTTTTAAACATCATTTGAAAAATTATGAAAGCATCCTTATGCTGTTTAAGAAACAAATTTCAACACGTGGTCAAAATGGTAGGGTGTAATTCTAATAATATCTCTGTAAGAAGTCGGTGAATCTTATAATTTTAAAATAGAATTTGAGGAATACGAAAACAAGGAAAATGATAATTAAACAAAGTAATGCTTCAGCCCCAACAATTTTGGGACAAAGGCTTATCTGGGGATGACAACGCATGCGTAATTGGCAAGTAAACAACAAACATCAGATGAGGGATCATTCTAGCTAGGATTAGAAGCAAGCACAGCTAATACTTGATGTACGCACAAATTTCGTATCTAAACTGCAAGACAAGAAATAATTGTACAAAAATTCAATTTAAAGATTTTATGTAATAAGGTTACACCACTCTGTAATTTTTACATAAAATGAATGTAAAATCCTCTGATTCGATCTCCGATTTGTTCACGATCCAAGGGCTGAAATAGTTTGATCTTGGAACGTGGATTTGGCTTCTTCAACCTTTCAAAGATTGTCGAAATGACGCTTGATCGAGGGCTTGAAGGCTTTATCCCGAACAAGTATGGTAAATCTTGACTTGTGGAATCACTGATGTTGAAGGCGAATTCCTCTTCGATTTGAGGTGAAAGAGAAATCGATCTTCGTGACTTGGAAGTGCTCGATTGAAGAACGGCACTGCGTTAGTGCGTATTGTTCTTCAAATGAAGCACAACCTGTGAGACGACAGTGTTTCGGCGGAGCTTAGGCTTTGATCGCGGAGACCCTGTGTGTCCCTTCTTCTCTACCTCAAGCCCTCTATTTATAGGCAAGGTGGTAGGCTTATTTTTGGAAATCCCATAATTTGAGCTTTGATTTTGTAATTAAGGAGATTTTTGTCCCCTTAATTATCTGATCTCCTCAATTAAATGGATACTTGTCTCCATTTAATTTTAGGAATGATTTTAGTCAAACTTGACTTTTCTAGTAACAAGACCATGGGCTGGACCATGTATTGTTATTGGACTAGTCTTTTCAACTTGTCTTTGACTTCAAGCCCGTTATCTTATTTGGCCCCACGTCAGCATCTTGACCCGTATTTGCAGTGTTGACTATTTGACCATCCAATAAACTTTTACGTTAATGACTAAGCGCAAATTTCGTTGTCTACACTTGAATCACGCAAACACGACATGGCTAACCAGGAGAAAACTGCTGAGCTTCTACAAGCCCAAGCTCGTGTATGGAACCAAACATTCAACTTCATGAACTCCGCATCACTTAAATGTGCTGTTCAACTTGGCATTCCAAATGCCACCCACAACCATGGCAAACCCATCTCTCTTTCTGAGCTCGTCACATCGCTCCACATCAACCCTGCAAAGGCTCATTGTATCTACCGCCTCATGCTCGTCCTCGTCCATTCTGGCTTCTTTCTCCAAGAAAAGATTGAACTAGCTTGCGAAGAAGTTGAGCAACAAGAAGAAGGAAACTCTAAGTACTCGCTCACACCCGCTTCTCGTCTCCTCCTAAAAGAGGAGCCTTTCAATGCGAGAGATTTCGTGCTTGTACATCTTGATCCTATTCTTCAAAAACCGTGGAACTTTTTGAGTGATTGGTTCCAAAACGACGATCCAACCACTTTTCATACATGAGCTTTTATGATCTTAATGCGAAAGAGCCTAGACTTGCGAATTTGTTCAATGAAGCCATGGCGGGTGACTCGCGGTTGGTCACACAGGTGCTGATTAGTCAGTGTAAGTACGTGTTTGAGGGCTTGAGCTCGCTGGTGGATGTCGGAGGCGGGACTGGTACTGTAGCTAGGGCCATTGCAAATGCGTTCCCGGACTTGAAGTGCACCGTGTTTGATCTCCCACATGTGATTGCTAACATGCATGGGAGTGACAACTTGAAGTTTGTTGGAGGAGATATGTTTGAGGCTATACCCGCAGCAAATGGAATCTTACTCAAGGTAATTTTCTTTTTACCTCCACTTTCTTATCTTGTGTGTGTGTGTGAAGTCAGAAAAGTTGATTGAGGTGGGCACCTAATTAAAGAATAAAAATGTAATTTATATACGTCTTGGGAAGGTAAAGCAAAAGCAATTATACCAAATTAGGTGCATAGTAGTAGAAATTTTGATTTTCTTCAAGCCAGAGACACATGAGCTATCAAAATTAAAGCAAAATAAATCAGCATTTAGAACATTGGACCAAAAATGACAAAAGGGGTCCACCTACAAAATCACACCATCCCTAATACCCAAAATTGAAACCCTGGATTCAAAACTTCGTACTTCTAATTTGACAAAATGGTAAAAGAAAAAAATTTACCGCAACTGAAAGAAGCAATAGAGAATTAGAATTAGGGAAAGAAGCACGAGGTAGGAAGGAGGTGGGGTCAAGCACCATATATTTTGAAAAACCAATAAAGTTATTGATATAGCTAAAAATATCCCTTTAATCTACGGACGACACGTGGCAGTTGTGACACGTAACCCATACTGGCTCATTACTGATATGGCACTTACCGTATCAGTCACCGGGCAGAATCTTAAAGAGACTCTGACTCTATCAGCTCAGATTCACATGAGATCCTCTAAGATCCTAATCAAAGTATGATTAGAGTTGGTCAAAGCCCAGTCCTACTAGGACTCCTCTTTCTACCACTATATAAAGGGGTCAAGCCCCTCAGGTAAAGACAAGTTCACACACATACACATTGTGTCTTTATTGCTTCTCAGAGTTCTACCTTGTTAGCCATCTCTGACTTAAGCATCGGAGCGTTCTCCGTCGGAACCCCACCCGGCGGTCACTCCGTGTTCTCTTTTGCAGGCCTGATTTCTGGTGTGGTTCCCGATCCAGTTTTTAGCTGCAACAGATTGGCGCCATCCGTGGGACCACTACAGGGAACATGGCCAATCATTCTTCTTCCGGTGACTCTTCACAGAGTCATTCCCAAAACCATCGTGCGCGAACTAGCACCTCTCATCGACCAGGTCATTCTCATAACCGACACTCGACCCCTTTACGCCGCCATCGCGCCAGTTCTTCTGAAGATGTTTATGTCAACGTAACATCTGCTACTCCTGAATCAGAAACTAGACCTCGGAGAAATCAATCTCCAACGTCTACTATGAAAAACGGTGACCTTCACCATCGCCTGAACCGTCAGCTATTCAAAAACACCACATGACAACCTTACAAAGGAAATCCATGAACTGAAGGATGTTATAAACATTCTTCAGCGAAAGCTTGACATGGCAGTGGCTCCGCAGTCCACTCACCATTCTCATCTTGACCCCAACGACCTTCGTCTTCATCTCACCTCCAGATCAAGCTACGACCACAAATACAGATCAACGGCCGATCCAACTTACGATCCCAGAGAAAATAGCGGAGATCACATGACACTACAAGAAAACAGGCTTTTAGCGACGGGGAAATCCGTCGCTAAAAGCCCAAATTCCGTCGCTAAAAGAATTAGCGACGGATTCACCGTCGCTAAAAATCCCTCGTATAAAAGCCCGTCACTAATAGTTTAGCGACGGAATTTTTACATCCGTCGCTAAATATGTACTTTTTACGGACGGATTTGTTTTTCATTAGCGATGGATATTCCGTCGCTAATTATATTTTTAGAATTTTACTTTATTTTCTTTTTTGTCCAATTAGCGACGGATTAAATATTTAGCGACGGAATATTCCGTCGCTAAATATTTAATTGAAAGGAAAACTTTAGCGACGGAATAAATCCGTCGCCAAAAGTCAATTTTTTTTTTTATTTTTTCTTTATTTTTCAATTACCTAAACCTGTACAGAAATACAATTCTCAACAACGCGCAATAAGCGAAATACAGAAAGAAATATATATAATCAATTATAAAAAATATTTATTATAAAAGAAATTCATACATGTACAAGCCGGGAACCGGAAATAGCCGGTTAGGAGAGGGGAGAAGAGTACAACCCGGGCGCGGGGGAGGGGGGTTAGGGAAGCTAGGAACGGGTACGGGAAGGGGCTCATCAGGGGTTCCCGAGTCCCGGATCTGGATCCTGCTGAACTGGGGCCGGGGCAGCTGGTCCAGCAGTGCCCTGCTCCCTCATCATCCGGCACACCACTGTAGCAATTCGCTGGATCTCCTCGTCGTCCAACTGAGGCCGAGGAGCCGGTGTCTGTGGAGGGGCAGCAGGGGGTGAGGACGCTCCTATCACGGCACGAGGAGTCGTGCTAGGCAGGCCGCGTATGTGGCCTTTCGGCCGATTCACGACCTCCGGCGTATCCAGCCATCGCTTCAACCCCCCAGTACTCGCAGCCGTACTAGTGGACGCTGATGGCTGTCCGGAATGCTGCTCAGACCCCCTTAGTTGTTCGTACGAGGCTTGCAAAAATAGTGGTTTAACGATATGTTAGGGCATTAATTAACGAAACAGACATTGAGGATAGAAAGAAAAAACATTAACTTAAATAAATTGACTCACATCGATCCGCCGGGCAATATCTGAAATATAGTCGCCCGCCTGGTGCGTCTCGTCCTTGTCCTTCTTCCGCACGTTCGTCTGAGTATAGGTCAGAGCTATGACCTCATCCTCTTCTAGATCCGGGTGCTCGACCGCCTTCATGTGTCGGACGATGTCGTGTGGCACCGACCCCCCGTGTGCGTCGGATCTCTGTTCTGTCTGTTCTCAGCCCCGCTCTTACTCTTGGTGTCCCAACCTGGATCCGCAGCCCACCGATCTATCATCTCCCCCCATACACGGCGAGTAGTGATGATTAGTCCTAATTTGGGCTAATTAGGCTTAATTGGGTTATGTTAGAGCTAATTAATGTTAATGAGGGCTAGTTTCGAATAATTATAGCTAATTAGGGTTGATTAGGACTAATTAGGGTTATTTAGTCTTAATTAGGGTTTTGATGGTGCCGAGTAGTGTTGATTAGTCCTAACTAGCGCTAATTAGGCGTAATTGGGTTATGTTAGTGCAAATTATGACTAATTAGGCTAACTACAATCAATATGCGCATAATTGGGTTCATTTGGGCTAATTTGAGGTAATTACAGCTAATTTGAATTTCATCAGGTTCTTAGGGTTAATTAAAACTAATTAGGCTCGTTAGAGCTAATTAGAGTTAATTGATTTACTAAAATATTGTTAATCAGGACTAATTAGGGCTAATTATAGCCAGCGCTGGAACCACGATTAGATTCCAGGGGGTGCATGCTAAAAATGTCGCATTAACCTAACTAACTTAAATTTAATGCACATTCAACAACCTCAATTCCGACACCTCATATAGGGTGTCGATATGGTGTCCGATACGTGTCAAACACCTCCGGACACGTGTCCGACACACACCGACACGTGTCTGACACACACCGACACGTGTCTGACACACACCGACACGTGTCCGACGCCTCTTGACACGTGTTCGACACCTTCGGACACGTGTCCGACGCCCACCGACACGCACCTCCAGACACATCGGCATACGTTAATTTGTTTTCTAAATGTCGGACACCGTCGATCAGACGTGGTGTCCGTGTCTGCGTTAACTAACAGGTATCTCAATCCAATTGGGTCTCATCCTCCGTCAACAATCTCAATTCTCAATTCTCAAATGCTCAATGCAATAAAAATTAACAAAAATCACACATTCAATCCAATTGGGTCCCATCCTCCGTCAATAATCTCAATATCTCAAATGCTCAATGCACAATTAACAATCTAAAATCATCAATTAACAACCTAAAATCATCAATTCATAATCGCAATTACTTCAAATGCACAGCTAATAACCTAAAATCATCGATCAATAATCACAATTCTAAAACGCACAATTAACAACCTGAAATTATCAAACAAATGATCAATGTTCAAATGGGAAAAAAATGTTCAAAATTCACATATCTGATGCGCTTGAATTATTTCAATTTAGGGTTCGATTGTATTAGGGCATTCAATTTAGGGTTCAATTAGTTTCATTTAGGGTTCGGTTCGATTAGGGCATTCAATTTAGGGTTCAATTACTTCAATTTAGGGTTCAATTAGGGGGTTCTATTGATTCAATTTAGGGTTCAGTTGATTTGAGGCATTAAATTTAGGATTCAATTAGTTCAATTTAGGGTTCGGTTCAATTAAAGGGTTCTATTGATTCAATTTAGGGTTCAGTTGATTTGAGGCATTAAATTTAGGGTTCAATTAGTTCAATTTAGGGTTCGGTTGGATTAGGGCATTCAATTTGGGGTTCAATTAGGGTTCGGTTAGATTGGGGCAATCAATTTAGGGTTTAATTAGGGGTTCAATTAGTTTAATTTAGGATTCGATTCAATTAGGGCATTCAATTTAGGGTTCAATTACTTCAATTTAGGGTTCAATTAGGGGGTTCTATTGATTCAATTTAGGGTTCGGTTGATTTGAGGCATTCAATTTAGGGTTCAATTAGTTCAATTTAGGGTTTGATTGGATTAGGGCATTCAATTTAGGGTTTAATTAGGGTTCAATTAGTTTAATTTATTATTCGATTCAATTAGGGCATTCAATTTAGGGTTCAATTATTTCAATTTAGGGTTCAATTAGGAGGCTCTATTGATTCAATTTAGGGTTCGGTTGATTTGAGGCATTCAATTTTGGGTTCAATTAGTTCAATTTAGGGTTCGGTTGGATTGGGGTTTGGGGTTTAGGGTTTAGGGTTTAGGGTTTAGGGAAATAAACGAGAAAAAAGTTTTGACTTCCACTCGAGTTGTAAACATGGCTTGAGAAATTCCTCCTGGGCTATCTGTTTACGAAAAGTGCAGACCCTGAACCACTTGGTGCTGATCCACAACAATCTATTTCTGTAAACATTTGGGCCAAACAATTTACTTCCCAATAACTGCAAGCACAATCAATCCCATGTATATAGTTTCTTCAGATTTCAGATAATTCTTGCTAAGGAACTTTTTTTTTTTGCTGGGGAGGATGGCGTTTGCCTTATGTTCTCGGCCTGTATAGAATTCGATTGGGCTCAGTTCATATTAACTGGATTTCGCTAAAAGATGACGTATTGGGCTCATATTTGTCGCGGCTGTTGGGTTGGGCCACATCTATCGCTAGCATTTATTGGATTTGATATATTTATTTTTTATGTTTAATCCTTATAATTGCAATTCTAAAACGAGCAACTACACCCAATTAGAAATCCCCCCTTTCCGATACCCTGCGACTGCAACCACTACACAAGGCAGAACAAATCCTACGTACAAAGATACCATCCCTCTTTCGAAAACCTTGTAAATGAAATTACAAATGTAGACTTGCAAGAAAAATCCCAACTCAAACACTCATTTCAAATGTAGACTTGCAAGTTTATTATTACCCGTGAAATTACGATCGCTTTATAATCGCAGTGGTGGCGGCGCGACAGTGATGGCAGCGCGGCAGTGGTGGCGGCGCGGCAGTGGTGGTGGCGGCGCGACAGTGGTGGCGGCGCGGCAGTGGTGGCGGCGCGACAGTGGTGGCAGCGCGGCAGTGGTGGCGGCGCGACAGTGGTGGCAGATCGGCAGTGGTGGCGCCGCGACAGTGGTGGCAGCGCGGCAGTGGTGGCGGCGGTGCTTCGGTTTTGAAGATGGGCGGCAGTGGCGGTGGCAGGCTCTATTCCGTCCGGGGCTAGGTTGACGGGGATGGCGACAGAAGGAATATCGCCGGTGAGAGAGAGAGGGAGAGAGAGAGAGAGAGAGAGAGAGAGAGAGAGAGAGCAACGGGAGAAAGAAAAGAAAGGGGATCTGATATTTTTAAGTCCTTTACCGACGGAACACACCCGTCAGTTAAAGTCCGTCGGGAAAACCCTACTTTCACCGATGGACGTTTTTACCGACGGAATTATTCCGTCGTTAAATAGTTTTACCGACGGACTTTTACCGACGGTTATTTCCGTCTCTGAAACGACTTTTAGCGACGGAATTGAGTCCGTCGCTAAAAGTCCGTCGCTAATTCCCTCTTTTCTTGTAGTGTGACTAGGAGTGGATCATGCTATCGACGAGATCCATCAGTCGAAGGCAGTACCAACTCCTCTCACAGATGCGTCGCAAGAGCTGAAACCCCTCGAAGATCTGCCCATCGAAAGAGGACGCCTGAATTTCGTTCTCAAGAACAAGATTTCGGGAAGATGGTACCTAGATATTTCTCTCCGGAATGATCTCTCCCAAGGGACGAATCTGGATATCCGTTATCCGAAACCATTGAGAAAGCAAAGCTACCTCCCAACTTCCGAATGCCTCAGTGTGACCACTACGACGGGACTGGAGATCCAGGAGAACATGTTTATCAATTTCAAACAAACATGTTACTCCTCCAAGTTTCAGATGCTGTCATGTGCAGAGCCTTTCCCACCACTCTCAGAAAAGCTGCACATGCATGGTTCAAATCTCTACAACCAAGATCAATCTATTCCTTCAGCCAATTATCGGATCTCTTCCAAAAGCACTTTGTAAGCAGTCGCTCCCGAAGAAAGAACTCGGCGAGCCTGCTAAACATTGTGCAAGAGAAAAACGAATCTTTGGCATGCTTCCTCGAACGGTTCAACGCAGCTACTTTGGAGATTGATAACTTGGACGAATCCGTGAAGTATATTGCCTTCCTCCGAGGCCTCTGTCCAATATCTAAGTTTGCGTTCTCTGTAAACAAAAGTCCTCCGGGTAATATGAAAGCCCTTCTCGAGAAGGCTAACAAGTATATTCAAGTTGAAGAATACCTGGAGACCCACAGAGGAAAACACAGAGAAGGCAAACAAGAACAAAAGAAACGATCTCGAGAAATAACTCCTCAAGGAGGGAAGTCAGCAAAACAATCTAAGCGTGATGAAAGGCGTCTGAAAGACCCGTTTACTTCTGAACAACTGACGCCGCTCAATGCCAGACCTTCAGAGATACTGCACGAGATCAAAGACAATAAAGCTCTCAAATGGCCAGAAAAGATGACATCTCGCCCGAACGAAAGGAATAGAAACTTATGGTGCCACTTTCACAACGATCATGGCCACACAACTGATGATTGCGGATCACCTCAACGAACAACCGAAGCTCTCAATAAGCGTGGCCAGTTGAGAAAGTGGGTGGCGAGCAAAGAAGGATGGCAAGAAACACCCTTAGCCGCTGAAGAAAGAGAACGGGAAGAGAATGCGGGTACAATCAACACTATCTCTGGGGGATTAGCCGCAGGAGGCTCATCAGGACAAGCTCGAAAAGCATATGCTAGGGAAGTGTGCATAACGAGTCAATCCCTAAGTAAGAAATCGAAGACTGTGCCCTTACCTACTATCTCTTTCTCAGAAGATGATCTAAAAGAGGTCAAGACTCCTCATGATGACTCGTTAGTCATCATGATCAAAGCTGGGAACTTCGATGTGAAGCGGGTTCTGGTCGACAATGGAAGTTCCGCAGAAGTTTTATTTTACGATGCATTCAAGAAGATGAACATTCCAACGGACCGTCTCTGAAAGATGGATACACCGTTGTATGGATTCTCCAATCATCCAATTGAGGTTGAAGGTATTATCGCACTCTCAGTTGCGATTGGTACACCTCCGACATCAGCCAACTTCATGCTTGATTTTGTGGTGGTAAAGGTCCCCTCAGCATACAACGCCATATTGGGACGACCAACACTCAATCAACTACAGGCTGTAGTGTCAACCTATCACCTCAAGATGAAGTTCCCAACAAAACAAGGGATTGGAGAAGTCAAAGGAGATCAGATTATAGCTCAACAATGTTATGTTACTTCGTGCCGACCAAAGAAGACAAAGAAATTGGACTCCGAGGAAATCTTGATCTGATAGAAGAGGTTCAGACTGAAGCCCATGAACGAACGCGTCGCGCAGTAGCATCTTGCCCCGAGGCAAGACACTTCCTTTTCGAGGGGATAAAGGGCTCAGACCTTGTTAAACACCCCAGCTCTTTTTCCAGAATAGTCTTTAGCAGATTTTTTTTGAATAAACGGGTTCTTAAATGATCCAGTGTAAACTTCTCCAAGCAATAAAGTTACTTCTTCTGAGCATTGTTGTTAGGTTGGATAAACCTCCCCAAAACATTTTGCTCGAGCAGAGTGATGGCCGAACACTCTGCCCGAGCAGAGTGATGGCCGGACACTCTGCCTGAGCAGAGTGCCAATATCAGCAAAACATTATGCTCGAGCAGAGTGATGACCAAACACTCTGCCCGAGCAGAGTGCTGGACTTAGCCAAAACATTCTGCCCGAGTAGAGTGATGACCGAACACTCTGCCCGCGCAGAGTGATAAGCTTAGCCAAAATGTTCTGTCCGAACAGAGTGATGGCCGAACACTCTGCCCGAACAGAGTGATAAGCTTAGCCAAAACGTTCTGTCCGAACAGAGTGATCATCTTAGACAAAACATTCTGTTCGAACAGAGTGATGGCCGAACACTCTGCCCAAACAGAGTGCATAACTCTTGGGTTTTATAAAAATACAAGAGGAGGCCAAACGGATTAGCTACAGATCTAAGTCCGTGAAGAAACAAAAGTTAATGGGGGCATCGTCACTCCACCAAAGCTTTTGCTTCTTCGAAATATAGGCCGAGCGAGGGTGCTCGACTTCTTTGGTAACTCTTTAAGTGACGAATAAAGAGTTAGAGTCAAAGTAAAAACAAATAACGCTGTGTGAATGGTAGAATAAACCATAAAAAACACATAGTGAACAAAGTACCGTCAATAGAACAAAAGATAGAGTACATACAATGCCCTTAAAATGGCATCAAAATACTCAGTCTAAAAACTAAATAAAGAGCCTAAAAGATGAAGACTAGATCTAAGGCTCGGAGGCAACGCCTGAAGGACCATCCTTTGGAGGATGAGTTCATACGTGGAAATTGAAACCAACATTCTGTCCGAGCAGAATGTTGGCCGAACACTCTGCCCGAGCAGAGTGACCAAAGCTTGGACCAACATTCTGTCCGAACAGAATGTTGGCCGAACATTCTACCCGAACAGAAAGTTGGCCGAGCACTCCGCCCAAGCAGAGAACCAACTTCATACCCTTTGTGCTCGGATGAAGCATAAAGGAACCGAAGCATCATGCCCGAACAGATTGGGAATAAACCCGTTGAGCTCGGACAAGCCATGTCCGAGCAGAATGATCGCCGAACTCGTCGCCCGTGCAGACATCCTAACTCCATTTCCTTTGTGCTCTCAAGAGCCCGTGGGTAAAACTCTACGGAGTTTGACTAAAGAAAGTTCTCGAGTGGAGGTCAAAGGAATTTTTTATAAGTAGAGCTTCCAACTGAAGTCTTTTGGAGGAAAGGAGGTTTTCTATGGATAGAGCTCGGAAAACTATCCGAAATCAAAAAAAAATTCACCTCAAACGGATATCCGAGCAAAAAGTTATGGACTTTTCAAGTTCTCAAGTGATAGTACAAGTGTATTTTCTGCTCAGATTTAACAAACGTGACCGAGCAGCCTAGTGGCGGTTCGTTCTCATTCCGCACGCGAGGGCAAGGGTTCGAATCTGCTCGGACACATGAGCAATAAAGAGTTATTTACTTTTTAAACAAAGAGTTCATTAAATTGGGCCTCTCCACCATCAGGCCCGCGTCCGCGCAGCAAGCCCGCACATCATGTCGTGGTCCGAGCCCAACGTCCGAGCAGAACATGGTCCGAGCAGGAAAATCCGAACAGGCCCATAGTCCGAGCAGAAAAAATCCGAACAGGCCCATAGTCCGAGCAGAACATGGTCCGAGCAGAAAAATCCGAACAGGCCCATTGTCCGAGCATAACATGGTCCAAGCAGAATAATCTGAGCAGAACATGGTCCGAGTAGAAAAATCCGAACAGACCCATAGTCCGAGCATAACATGGTCCAAGCAGAATAATCTGAGCAGAACATGGTCCGAGCAAAAAAAATCCGAACATAACTCTGCCCGAGCAGAACCTTGTCCGAGCATAGCACTCTTTAAATATTTGAAATGTCAGACAAACAGATTCAATTCTGTTTTTGGCATATTTCGCTATCACCAGTGAAAAAAGTGTGCTTCCACCCGCTTCATTAATGCTGGTAAAAGCAGGGAGCATATGATATAGCTAAAAATATCCCTCCAATCTACGGACGACACGTGTCAGTTGTGACACGTAACCCATACTGGCTCATTACTGATATGGCACTTACCGTATCAGTCACCGGGCAGAATCCTAAAGACACTCTGACTCTATCAGCTCAGATTTATATGAGATCCTCTAGGATCCTAATTAGATTATGATTAGAGTTGGTCAAAGCCCAGTCCTACTAGGACTCCTCTTTCTACCACTATATAAAGGGGTCAAGCCCCTCAGGTAAAGACAAGTTCACACACATACACATTGTGTCTTTATTGCTTATCAGAGTTCTACATTGTTAACCATCTCTGACTTAAGCATCGGAGCGTTCTCCCGCCAGAACCCTACTCGGCGATCACTCCGTGTTCTCTTTTGCAGGCCTGATTTCTGGTATGATTCTCGATTCAGTTTTTAACTGCAACAGTTATGATACCAAAAACGAGAAATATAGCCTTCTATGAGCAAGGACCTGACAACTTATAACCTGCAGGGTAAACCACTGTAGCCTTATTGCACGCATGGCTACATGAATTTCAAGGGGTGTGTAAATTATAGTGCACATAGGTTGACACTAGTGTCACAATCTAATAATTAGATTTTTTTAACCTTAATTTCGGTGTTAATATGGATATGACCTAACTCTAGCATTATTTGAATATTTTTATGAACCCAGCAAGACGTGCTGCTATTTTGAACAAAAAATCTGGTAGAATCCAATTACATATTGTGATTTTCGCAACGAGAAATGATGATATCAGCGGAATATTAGAGCCATGATTAAGTTAAGAATAGGACTGGCATTTGAGGAATACCTAAGAAAACGGCTGCTAATGAATAAGAATCCAATATTTACACCTACCATTTAATTTGGGGGAAAAACCTTTTAAGGATAAAGCTGGAACTAGCTATTTTACTGTTAACTAGGATTGATATTGAATGTCAACCCAGTGGATTATGCACAACTGGAGTGATGAAGAGTGCGTGAAGCAATTGAAGAATTGTAAAGAGGCAATTCTGAGCAAAGACGAGGGTGGAAAGCTGATTATTATAGACATGGCGATGGAGAATCAGAAACAAGACAGTGAATCACTTGAAACACAGCTCATGTGGGACATGCTGATGATGGTTGTGCTTACAGGCAAACAGAGAAACGAAAAAGAATGGGGAGAGCTTTTCTTGGATGCTGGTTTTAGTGACTATAAGATACATTCGGTGCTTGGTTTGAGGTCTCTTATTGAGGTGTATCCTTGATATATATCTCTCCGTCGTACAAGATTTATGTGTTAAGTTTTTGGATATGTGCCCATACATTTGTGTGCGCCGATCTGTGCAAGTATTGCACCCTGGTGAGCATTATTTGCTTGCCATCCCATTGTTTTTCTACTCTGTTTAGGGTCTTGGTATTTATGCTCTACTTTTAGAGTTGAAGGTCTTTCAAGTGAGCTATATCATCGCCATAGCAATATTTGTGTAACTCAAATATTAACTTAAGCTCATCATTATTTGATAATAAATGACCGTTGGACTATGTCATATTTGGTCTCATTCTTGATGGGCTGTCTTTATTGGCTCGTAGTAATTCGATATTTAATTTAAGGATGGGATTACTCTCACGTCCACCGATGATATTACCTATGCTTGTTATAATACCCATGCTTGTCTTTGTGTTAACGTGATTGTGGCCCTGTAAATCCCTTATACGCTTTTTGATCTTCTTTTTGTCGTTAAAATAGTAAGTTAGTAACATGCATTGACCTTTTATTGCAAACAAGGGTTTGGATTAGCACGTTATAGAGAAGAAGTAATCTTCCCTTTTATGGTTTCAACATTGTCTATAAAGTGATATTCGTAGGTCGTATTATGATGGCCCTAATGTTTGGCGAGCACAACTCCACCCCAACCACACTTAGGCAATTCATTCCCGCAGGGGCGGAACTTGCTCATGACCAAGGGGGGCCATGGCACCCCCCAAACTTTTGGGAAATTTTTTGTAGTTCTTTAAATAATAGTTAATTCTTATTTAACATATTTACGAAAATGTCATTAGTTTTTTTTTTTAGTTTAAATTCTTATAGGTTGTTAACGTATATGTGACTATTGTACTCATAAAATTAGTATCACATTAGTAGTACGTACATCTATACCGTAAGAGTTAAGCTTCTTTCTTTCAAGATTAGTAATTCGTTAGTGACTAACCTTACTAAGTTAAATAAATCACTATGAATAATAGAATTAAATGAAGAGTAGTCAACTAAGTAATTTATTCTGCATTTAAATCACTATATTGAACGAGCATTTTCGGCTAGAAGATGGTCAAAAATTAACTCCGAAATAAGATGGATGATGATTTTCTCACGGATTCTTTGGTTGTGCACATTGAGAGACATATTGTATAGACGTTTACTATAAGCTCGATCATTGATGACTTTTATGATTATAAAAAACGTCAAGTTTCACTTTGACCAACGATGTATAGAGTTATTTTTCTTGTGTTTTCTTATTTTGTGAAACCTTAATGAATTATCTCTAATTTTAATATTTTTTATTTTTAATGTTTTATGTGAAGTTGAACTTTCTTAATTCTTTTATGTTAGCTATCAAATTTTTAATGCCTTTTTGGCCCCCCACGAGTTGATTTTCTGGATCCGCCCCTGCATTCCCATGTCGGGGCGGATCCAGAAAGTCTAATCGTGGGAGGCCAAAAAGTATAAAAAAATATATATATATTGGCTCACTTAAAAGAATTTTAAAAAGGTTCAAGTTTACATAAAACATGAAAAATCAGAAATATAATGTAATTAGCATCACTATTTACTAAATACCTGATCAATTTGACTACTAATCATATAAATTTACTATTCAAAATGATTTATTTAACTTGGTAAGATTAGTAATAACAAATTACTAAACTTACACGAAAGAATTTACTAATGTTATTATCAATTGTATGAGTACAATAGTAACATATGTATAAGAATTTAAACTTAAAAAAAAACAAACTAATCTTGATCTAATCTTTTTTTTTTCTTCGTAATATGAAGTTTTAAAATTTAGAATTTAGAAGAACGAAAATCAAACAAGGAAATGAGAAAGACAAATATATGATGGCCAGTGGCACAAAGAATAAGCAACACAACAAAATAAAATATTAATTAATTAATGTTATAACGGCATTTTTGTAATTTATTTAAATATATTTATGCACTATCTATATATCAAAAATAAAATTTCCCAAAAAATAGGGGGGGGGGGGGGGGTGACATGGCCCCCATCGGTCAGGTGGGTGGTCCGCCCCTGTTCCGATGGATTTCTAGGTTAGCCTTAGTTTCCTACTTCCATGTCTCGCCAAGTCCTCCACCAATCCCTCTTTGCCCCCACATTATGTGTGTCGGCCACTCACTCCTCACTGGAGCCTTTGGGCTCTCACATAGTCACACAGTGTCAAAGTTGGTATAAGGAATGGAAAGGAGAATGTGATACAATCTCTTATGGTGAGTGTATAGTGAAATGTTGGTGGATGATTACAGGTTCGACTCCCTAGTTAAACTACTCCACCTCCTCAATGGATAGTGGAGATCAATCACATATAACGATTACCATTACAGTTCCATAATTTTTCTATTGTTCTGCTATTACATGAATATACAAGATGAACACTTTACAGACCTTCCATGCAAGCATCCCCGTAAGCGCATGCGTGTTATTCTAGCAATCGCATGCGTGAAAAAATATCCAAATTGGGCGGGTTGTTACATTCTCCCCTACCAGATCATGCGACACCCTCGTCAGACCGTGCCACCCCTTCCCTTCATAACGCTTGCATATGATTGATTGTCCGCACACCTAAACCTTGCAAAGAGTTGGTCACAACAATATGTTGCCTATCCCTACTCTGACCCTTGATGAGCCTAAAGGCTCCCACCTTAAATTTTACATAATTCTTATGCATAAGCGGCACAAGTGTTAGGCACTCCCTATCCAAAAAGTACATGATGTTAGCCTCGAATAGTGGAACGGCATGAGCCTCTCTCATGAAGTCCATTCCAAACATCACTTCATGGTCATCTATGTCTACCACTACAGGTGGCAAATCACAACCCAAGCCCGTTTACCCGCCTAAATCCTCCCACTTAAAAGTCACCCAAAACCATCCACACAATTAGGTATACATGGGTAAAAAAATTTATAATCCACTAATCCATTTGTTTATATGGTTCATAAATGGGTGCCCATTTACCCATCAATATTTACCCACAGAACTCTTTCTTAATAACCGGTTAACCTAATCTCCACTCCACTTCTTTTCTCAATTTCCTCAGCAAACCACCAAGCCCACCATTGCTCACCGCCACTCCATAGGCCTAGCATCGTCATCTACACCCACCGGCGATGAACAAGCCACCCAATCGTTGTCAACAGTCTCTCACCACCAGTCATTGCCATTTCATCGCCACCACCATCAATGCCACATCATCACCATCAACATTGATACTGCCACTCCCTTATTACCCACAGGCGCTGTGACTTCATCACCACCACTATCACTACAATGATACTTGATTTTAATTTTTTACCAAGAGACAAGACGACTTCGAGATTGCGTTCAATTCGGGGAAGCAGGCGCAGCAACCAAGGAAGGCACTCATTCCTTAATGGAGACATTTTGGTTGGTGTTTTTTTATCAGGAAGTTAAATATTGCATTTGCTAACCTAACGATTTCGGCAAACACATGGAGTAATCTAGCCTAAGATGTGGAGTTAGATCTATTCTTTTGTGGGTTAATATGCCAAATTTCTAATGTTGGCTCTGTGCGGCAGCGTAATAGCGCGATGAGGGTGGAGCAGTAGTGTTCTGAGTGGTGGGAAGATGGTGTGGCAGATCGGTCACTGGTGGTTGTGCTGAGTGGTGGTGGTTATTGTGCATTTGATGGTAGTAACAGTATGGCGGGCCGATGGTGGTGGTTATTGATATGTTAACGGTGGACTTTTTGTTGTGTTGCATTATGGTGGCAGTGATTATGGTGGTTGTGACACTGCGGTGGTGATGTTGGTTCTAACATTGGCGGTGATGGTGGTGTTCGTGTTGGTTGATGAAAAATGCAAGAGGATGAGAGAGGCAAAATAATTTAGTGAGACATTGATTGGGTTAACGGGTAATTTTTTTAGTTACCAACCCATTTAAAAGGATGACCATCTAACTTATGAGGAATCGGATTGAAATGGGTTAGCCACCCATTTATAACCCAACCTATTTAACCCATACCCAAACCCAACCTATCCACCTATTTTGCTACCCGCTATCTGCCACAGTGTAAGTTGCCTTGCTCTTCCACTCGTCAAATTGATGTCATCATCCTTCACCACACTATGAACCCATTTTCCCCCAGACCCATGCATCTAATCATGCCCTCAATCGCAATAATTGACAAGCCTAGCTACTTTTCTACTCCTAAACCCATGAATTTTGCATTGGCATATGTGTCAATTAATACCTCAATTCTCCTCCCATGGAAAGGGAATTGCCCATTTTCCCATGAATACACTAGACCTTCCCACCATTGTCTTGGCCATCGATTGAATGTGTCTAGTGAATGAGAGAAAAGTCTAGGAAGAGCCTACACTGCCACGACGCATGTGTCAGACTAGTTTACCCTCTTCTTTGTCCCTCTTCCACAAAGAAGACGATACTTGGAGTTCCCCAACTATCCATCTTCCCTATCTGAGGAGTTCTCCATATCTTTCATCTTGGACTTCACAATGTCGCCAAGGCCTTCTTTTATTGACAATGTCAAGCGAGGTGAGGTCCATCGCATAGAAAACACCCATTTTTCTGCTTCGAACTAACATGTATAGGTTCCCAGTAGTGTTTCCATCTCTAGCGATAATTTCTTCTGTCAATGTCCTCGCTTCCCTATTTGATCCCTTCTTGCAGCCTTTGTAGTATCCCTACCATTACAATGATTGTTCTTAAGACTTTTCTTTGGTCTTCCCTTGGACTCTTAGACTATTCTTCCTTCTTGAACTTGACTATCCTCTCAGCCGCTATAAGTGCAAATGCGAGGTCTTCCAACCTATGATGTGAACGCTCTTGTGCTGCTATAGTTGCAATCCACTATTGAACCCGTTTAGTGCGTTCCTATCGGCCATGTCAGGGAGCTCAAGGATGGTCATCAAATATTCCTTGGCATATTCCAACAGTGAACCTGTGTGCCTCAACCTTCTCATCTTGTGATACATCTCAAACTCAACATTCTTTGGATAAAACTGCTTAGTCAAAGCCTTCTTGAACTCTCCCCATGTGTCAATCTTGCACGTACCTTTCTCTTTATCAGCACACTGCACACTAGACACTGACGTCTCCACCAAAGTGTTATCGCCTCCTTCAGGTACAATATCGTCCTCGTCCTCCATGTTGAGTGCCTCAAAGCAATGTTCCATTCCCCACACATAGTTTTCTGCAGTGCTTATATCTTCTTGCCGCCATAGGCATCTGGTGTGGGAGTTTGCAACTTCTTGCAAAATTGAAAGTCTACCATGTTTAATGAACTGCCTCCAAAATTAAGCCTATTATTATTTTCAAGCCTAAGCCAAACAATAATTATAAAAAGCCTAATAGAGCCTGATAAACATAATACCTGACAAAAAATGAGGTTTCCACATAGCTCCTCGTAAAGGGATGATCGGCGAACATCAATCCAGTCAACCCATTTTTGTAAAAAAAAACATGAAAAAGCCCACGAGACCTAAGACTGAAGTGAGGACTAACAAAAATAAAGGGTCAGACCTTTTAAGGGTTCCTATGTATCCCATGAAAGGGAATCAATTTATGAAACTGGATGGAGATATTGCACAAAGCCAGAGCCAATGACAACAACAATTGGTCATAAAGCAACATCAATAGGAAAGTGAGATGGACTTTTATCTGTAGCTAGAGCCAACAGTAACAACAATAGGTCGCTGAATAAACGGTGAATTCCTAAAAACCGGAGCCAACAGTAACCACAATTGTTCATCTAGGGACACCAAAATAGAAGTCATGCCCAGTAGCCAGAGCTAACGGTAACAATGTTCGGTCTAGGCATAAGGCGCATCCCTAGAAGTTGGAGCAAATAGTAACAACGATTTGATATCTAGGTATACTAAAAAGGGCATAAACTTTATATGAGCCCGAGCCAAGAGTAACAACATTTGGATCGAGATAAAAGGCACATTCAGAGAAGCTAAACCAACAATTACAAAGATTGGTCGTCTAGGAATAGTAAAAAGGAACTCATAACAATGTGCCAGAGCCAACATTACCAACAATTGGTCGCTTGGACATGAAATGAGAAGCATATCTAGAAGTCAGAGGCAACGGTGATAACGATTGGTCGTCTAGACATACCAAAAAATAATGACTAAGAGCTGGAGCCAAAATTAACAATGGTTTGTTGCTTAGTCACAAGGATGCACCCATAGAAGCCATAGTCAACGGTAACAATGATTGGTCATCCAGGAATACGAAAACTCACCACCGAAGAGCCGACAGTAATAATGATTGGTCAATTAGGAGAATGATGAGAACAACATGCCTAGAACCTAAAGCCAACGATGACAGCGATTGGTCGTCTAGTTGACTGAGGACTTACGACTAAGAGCTGGAGCCAACAATTATAATGATTGGTCGCTTAACCATAACGAGAAGCACAATCTCGAAGACAAAGCTAACAATAAAAATGATTGCTCGTCTAGACAAACTTAAATGATAGCACATGACTAACTCAAGAATGGGCCAAGAACGTGGGGAAGTGGTTGACTGTTGAGAGAAAGAAATGGGATAGACCAACCCCCTTCTTATGTCGAGAAAGATAGGACAGTTGACTTAAAAGTCAAACCCAAACTTTTCATTTTTTTGGTGTTTTATTAATTATTTTTTCAAAAGTTTTTTCTCTTCTTTTCCTTTTAAGGTAAAAATACCAGCGGGTTTACACCAAGCCGGTACATTTATCCAGAAAACCAAAGATGAAAACGTCCACTAGACCAAGTAAAAGTTCTTACTGCAAGAGCACCACCCAATTCTCTTACCCCGACTATAAGCCCCAACCCGCGAAATTAGGGCTTATTCTATCATCTCTCTTCCTCTTACCAACCTTACCTATTCTTCAGTTATTCTCTCATACAGCAATAAGGGCTCCTTATCCCTATAATTTGAACGCAAAGATGACCACATTGTTGGAGCACAAATTGAAGAAGGGTTACGAGGGATGTAACATCCCGGAATTTCCGAAACGTTAACACTCGATCCATCAATCAAACTATACTCTCAATCAATTGTCATAATTGAAATACCGAGTCTAAGTCTAAGAAAATTCAAAACAATAATATTTACCCACGCAGGGGCTCTAATGATTAATACTAAGATCAAATGTCTTCTTACGCTCGCTCAGCTCTAATCCATATTAAGGTAACCTACTGCTGGCTGTCACCTGCGGAAAGGAAGTCAAAGGAGAGTGAGCTTTGGAGAGCCCAGTAAGGTCGCACAAAGATTTAAAAATAAGAAAACGATATGGACGATTTGACATTTAAACCAATACAAAATTTTGAAGGCGGAGAAACAGAGCGTTTCAAACAATCTTTTTATATACAATCAAACGATAAATTTGAAAAGGTTTTTCAAAGAAAACCACAGCATTTCAATATAAACAAAGGGATGAGTATCAACTCAGTTCCCTTAAATCGATAACCATTTTCAAAACACTTATAATGCAATAAACATAAATAGGAAACGTTGAACATGAGCAGTACAGAAGCAAAGCCACCCCGGCAGTGCTCGATCGCTTTACATATGCATATGTACACTGACTAGTCCATCTAGGTACTAGTTAAACCCATCCAACAGACCATCCTTATAACACCAGCAATACAGACCATCCTTATGGCTCCCAAGTTACTAACTCATGTCAACATTGAGAAGTAATAAATAGAATTCAAAAATGTTTTACGATGAGCAATCAATAAACATATCAAATGAATAATGGATTCTAAGATGAGATGAAACAGAATTCCAATCGATCGATATAAGGCTCAATTTATGGTTCATGGGCAATTTAAAAAAAACACATATTTATACGATCATAAAAATCAACAATCAATGTATTCTGTAAAACCGTTATTTTAAACATTTGAAAATAGAATAACGAAATGGGGTTCGGATAGAATCCCTTACCTCGATTCACGCTACGCAATGCTACGCAACCTCGATTATAATTCTTTGAATAAACCTAGATTGGCAAATCCATATGTTAGAACATAATCTATACTACAATACTATAAACCTAATATAAACTACCCAAACGGCGCTCGCCTCTAACCCCGGAATCACACAACTCAAAGCGCGCCTCGCACACGGCCAACCTAACCGAGAACCCGGTACGCTCTTTAATGCGTAACCGTATTCTAAATTTATTATAAATTAAAATAAAACACTTGTATAGCTTAAAACATTATAATAAGTCAAAATATGAATTTTCTGAATTTTTGAATATTTTTGAATTAAAATAATTTCTTTAAGTACAATAAAACCCCAATAATTGCCATAATTACTTCCAGCTGGAAAATAAGTCCTATAATTTTTAACCGAACTTTAAAATATATATAAAAGTTATATAAATTGAAATCAGAATTTAAAAGACATTAAAACTATTTTTAAATTATTCATTTTGCCAAAAACAATGCGATATGGAAACCATAGCAGATCAACCCCAAAAATCATCAAATTCAAACTGAGTCTTTATTATACTATAAAAACATAACCCTAATTTTTCCCAGAACATTTTCCGGGTTTAAGGTTTCCAAAAGAATTTTACAATTCTAAGCTTACAGAAAATATTAAAAATACATATAATCTCAGAAAATATTAAAAATACATATAATCTCAGAAAATTATGAACTTTTACCAGAAATTCTAATATAGTCTCAAGTACCATTCTATAAAGTTTCACGTGCTAATGATAACCATGCGCTAGTCTATGCACGCAACAAACTTAACGCTAACGTGATACTGGATCCATTCTTCGCTTCTTCTTCTTCTTTCTTTCCTTTTATCTCTTTGTAACAACCAAACCCAGCACTCTCACAGGTCATTCAAAACAGTACTCTCTCTCTCTCTACTTGATCCTTACACAAACACACACACGTTAACACAAACACCACTACACTACACACTTATATTTATACACACCACACATACACACAACCAAAGCACACTTCACACCCACTGCCTCACGGCAGTGGGTTTCAATTCCTCCCTCTCCCCTTCACACACGCACTTACACAGTGCACACACTTCACCACACAGAGCACTCCATTCTCTATATATATCCACCTCTTCCACGATTGTAAAATACACCTACAATCTCCATCTTCTTCTCTATATGTTTTCTATCATCCTCTTCATCAAATATCATGTAAAAATCTGCACACTAAGCACACACAATCACCCATAAGCACTCAGTTTCTCATTCCTCTATACTCCCTCACTAGCTGCAAAACCCAACACAATCGCATATACACATCACACAGTTTGCACTCACATGCTCTTCACAGTCACTCATATCCCCTCCCTTCTCTTCTTGCCCCTTACTCCCTCACTACTCATAAACCCCCATAACAACTACTGCTGGATCACCTAGCAGGTACCACACAATCACCATCAACAGGCAAACATGCACCACCCGACAGTCCCGTATCACCTTCATTTGCAACCATTTCAGTCCACCATGTATATATATATTACACACACACACAGTTCACTCACATGCCCAAGCCTTTATGCACATCAAAATACCATCTCCTTTAACCTCCAAAACACATTGTCTTTCACACCCAATTGCCCACTGCTGTGACCTCTTCCTCTATTCTTTCTACACACACATATATATACACAACATAGCACCCACACCCACTATTTTCTTTCATTGGTCTTTACTCTCCCTCTCTCATACAGGTAATGCCCTTCACTTCCACATCACTCAGAATATATACACGCCACTGCCTCTCTCTTCTTTCCCTATCATCAACACAGATCGAAAATTCAGCTACGGCAGCACATGGCTGACCCTCCTTCCTCTTTCACGACAGCCACCACACCGTATGCTCCCGCAATACACAGTCACATATATACACCAAACCCACGCACTGCACTCTCAAACACACGCACCCTTTGACACAGATTCACGCATATACCTAGATATATAAACCCACGTAACCCGCACACTTACACAATACCCAGAATACACTTACGGCTACCACATTACCGATCCCACAAACCCGTAAACATAAATTCCCTGAACCCACTACATGTATATGTATATACACTGGAAAAGGATATAGGTTATCGATATCTTACCGGAAAGCTTCGCCGGAGAGAGTCCTTCTCTCTTTCTCGATCTCTCTGACTCTCTCTATCTACCGAGTCCCAGATGGAATGAAAACTTGGGGCGGCTGTTCTAGTATGTAGGTTATATATGTATAGCCCTAAAAGAAAAATTACCATAAACCCCCTTAATTTTTTTTTTATACTTATTCAAAACTAACCCAAAACTTTTTATTATTACGAAATAGCCCAGAATAACTATTTAAGATAAACTATATGCTAGGAAAATTATTAACGGCCGTTACGCTATCACGCTTCACTATTCGTCGCTAAATATTTTTTTTTTAATAAATCCAATAAAGTATCGGGGTGTTACAAGGGAGGTCTAAAAGTTAGGTATTCAAAGCGATTTCACACCTTGTAGTTAGGCAAAAACAACCAGAGCTCGCTCTAAAAGGATCAAAAAGCCCATATGCCTCACCAACAAGGTATGATTCAAGACTCTTCTTAAGCTTTGGTTTGATGTTATGCCATTACAAGAGAAATGACTTTTAGCAATGGATTTTTCCGTCATTAAAAGTTATTTTTCCGTCACTTAAACTTCTACCAACACAATATCTTTCGGTAAAAGTCTGTTGGTAATTCCCCCCCCCCCCCCCCCCCTTCCCCCCTCCCACCGATTAGCGAAAGAATAATGCAATTTGTTGGTAAAAATAAAACTTTTAGCGATGTAACTAATTAGTTTTAGCGATGGACTTTTCAGTCTGCCGCTAAAAGCACGCCATGTAAATTATAAAAAGGGCTTTTATCGACGGATAGTTCGTCACTAAAAGGCATCCCATATCTGGTTAAAATACTTTTGGCTATGGAATATCCGTCGCAAAAAATAAACCATTCCATCCACTATTCCAATCAACATCGATCTACTTTAACACAAAATACACAATGTCGCCTATGCAATTTGTTTTCCCACTTAGGCGACGAATGCGTAACAAATTCAAAGTCATCAAAAGGGACCGAGAAGGGAGGGGACTAAAATATCAAGAAGTGAAGGGGAAAAACACGTCAGGCTAAGTCATCGTCCAAACCAGCATCCTGCTCGTCGTCCCTTTCTTCACCAATTGCTTCATTGATGTCGACTAGGGAAGCATTTCCCTACATTAAAAGAACATGCATAACACTCGTTAGTAATTGTTAACTAAAACTTAACCGATTAAAGGTTGACTTCATAAATGTGAACATATTGTACCTGACGAGCAGACATATATCTAGCCACAACATCTGCACCGCGGGCAATATGATCTAGGTCGAACTCTTCCTACGGATTCGCTCTCTGTTTGTGAACTGTAGAGGATGTTGCCATCATGGCACGTGCAGGCAAGTTGGTGCCGCTTACACGCCCTTTCTTCGAATCAATGGCCCAAGTTGTACCGCACCAGAACTTTAATGCCTCATCTTTCGTAACCGAAAATCCTAATGATTTACCGAAAGTATGCTTAGACAACAAAATTGTAGCAAATGCGGCCTATAATACAATTAAGACAAAATATAAAGAGTTAATGCATGATCAACAGATAAGCAATGAAGGCATCCAAAATGCAAAGATATCCAACATTCCTCGAAACCTGGGAAACAAACTCTTATTCATAATGTTCTTCATCTTTATCCTTTCTCTTCTTGTGGGTCTTCTTGTATGATAGTCGCACCTCGTCCTCATCCAAATGCGGGTTCTCAATTATAGTCAGGTATCTGACAATCATGAGGCATTGCCCTTCCATTAGAGTAAGGTCTTGGTTCAATTTGTTTGAGCTCCCAATCTTGATTTTCACTCCCAATTTAGATCACTCATCCATATGTGAACAAGTTGCACTCACACTGTAGATGAGATCCAATGAGGGGAAAACTATTTCCACTCCTCCATTCGTGCACCTACCGGTAACATCTTCCTAACTCGTTCACGTGCACCGTATAGCCACCAGCGATAACTTTTTCCTATGTGGCCAAAGAAGGCAGCTCTCCTCAAAGCCTCTTCCTCAGCCAATGAAATCTCAAAGCCCTCCAGCCATTATAAAAATGATACATTTAGTTAATTAACTCTATAGAACACATTTTACTAAACATTAACTTTCAAAATTATCATATCGGAAACTGCTGCCACAACCCCTCTCTTACCAAAATCTCATTCATTCCAGTACAAGTATGAACCCAAAGACCGACTCTTCACAACAATACCCATTTTTGTAGTGGCCACAAGGTCGACGAAGCTGACAAAAACATAAGATGAAATAAGTGCTCCATAATAATTTTTACAATCATATTACAGCTCAAGTGCAAGGGTAAATAATACTAACACGCGTTCTACAGTAAAAATAGCGTGCCATGGGTGGGTCCACGACCTCGATGAGGTACAGTAAACCTATTCGCGTAGGCAGCTACTGTTGTGCTAAGAGCCAACCATCATGGCCGGCCTTATCCAAGAACGGGGATAATAAAGTATAAATTGTTTGAAATACAACCTAAAAATTAATAAGCAAGTTCAACCTAATAATAGTTATGCCTAATGTAGAAGCTGCTAATGAACTAGAAAGTTGGGCCTGCTGGATCCTAATACTCTGAGTAACTTCACCGTCTAAACCGTGGCCCTAATAATTGGTGCAGATACAGCTCGACGTCCACAACGAATGTAACTACCAAATAATCTATTCAGAATTGATAGTGGAAACTTTATGACAATATTAAGTCAGTGTAGATTCTTTAATATGAAATAGAGGAAAGAATGAGGTAATATCGTTGCTACGGATTAATCAAGTACAAGACAATAGGAAAATAGGTGGAATCACAAGGTTAATTTGCAAGAACATGCTATAACCAAAATGATTTCCAACCTTTAATCAACGACAAGGGCATGAAAGGTGATATGTAAATGATTGCATGCACATTGATACGGGAGCTCCTCTAAGCGTTCCGGTCGGGGGAACGCAAACAAAGAATAAAATCATTGCCCCTTAGATATGATCCAAAATGGATCTTGTTCTAGACATCATCTTTTTATCCCCCTCAATTCTCTAATAGGTATGGTCATATCCCATTCATGAGGTTAATTTGCAAGAAAATGCCATAACCGAATTGATTCATCTTCAAGTTATTGATAATGATGGACTTTACAAAGTAAAAGAAAATCTTGCTAGTGAAATTTCTTAGCAGAGTGAGATTTCTTTAAGGATTTTTTTGATATCGTGCCATCAGATTGTGATGTGGTGATATTGCTTTATGGTCACAATATAAGGTTAAGGTTGATCGTGTTCAGTGCTAGGTTAGGGTTTAGGATTTTGGGTTTATCATTTAGGGTTAAGTGTAAGAGTTTCGGATATAGGGTTTAGTGCTCTAAATTTTTGCTCTATGCTCCTCATCCATTGGTTTAAGGTTGGATTTAAATTTAGGATCAAAGTTTAGTTTAGGTTTTATAGTTTAGGGTTTACAATTTAAAGTTTAGCTTAGGCTTTACTGTTTAGAGTTTAGGATTTAGTTTAGGGTTTAGGTTTTACGGTTTATGGTTTATACTTGACAAGGAGTTCATTAACCTATAATTCTACTAATATTGTAGGTTTCAGTCGATCATTACTTTTAATTAGTCATTTGAGATTTTTAATGTGCTATCATTACTTTTAATAAATTCAAAATTATGTCCGAGCTAGTGGTACGTCGTGCCCCTGTGATGAGTTTATTTAATTCAATTTTGTCCATCATTTTAAAGTCGGAGATAAATTTTGTCCATCTTTTTTTCCTTCTCAATAATCTCATTCAAACTAACAACAAATTGCATATTTACGCACAAGCAACATAAATCGAATAAATTCAGTATAATGTTAAGTATTGTCCACAAATAAAATCTGCAAGATATTAAGTATCAAAACCACGTACCAGTAGCCGGAGTAAGGGTAGTGGACAGGCAGCGGCATTATGGTGCGTGGTGGGCGGTAGCAGTGGATAGGCAGCGCAGGTAGCAGTAGTGGGATGTCGCGCAATGACCGACAGGCCTATTGTGGTAGGGGTGGGGGTACATCAAAGAGAGTGGGAGCTGGGTGTCGGGGCTGTACCGACATGTGGCAAAGCTACCTGGTGGGGGTGGGGGTGCGGCTGCAGAGGTATAGGCATGGAACGTGGGTGATGTTGATTTAGGGGGGGGGGGGGGGTGTTGAGCGTCAGGGAGAAAAGAAAGAACGGTAGGATTTTAATTTATCATATTTGATGACTTTTAACGATGGATTTTGGCCATTGCTAAAGGCCATTAAATAATTTAAAAAATATAGAATTTTACCGACGGATTTGAATCTGTTGGTAAAACTGCGTCAATAAAAGTCATTCTAAAATTATCTACAGAAAAAGGGGAAAAAGGGAGGAAAAACAAACTATAAACTAGTGATGGATAATTCTGTCGGCATAAGTCCATCTGTAAAGGTCCTTCGCTAAAACATATTTACCGACAAAAAATTTCCTCAGTAAATTTAGCGAAGAACCTTGACCGACGGATAATTTTATCCGTCGGTAAAAGCCACTTTGTGTGAAGGATTTGAGTCCGTTGCTAAAAATCTGTCGGAAAAAGCTATTTTTTTAGTGTGCACGCCTGAGGGTTTACTATGAAAACCAAAAATTAGCAACGTAATTCATTGAAATTGGACACCAAAATGATATAATACATTAAATGCCATTTATATACATCCATTTTATGAAAGAAATTTAGAAGAACAAAGCCCTTAAAATAGCGCACACAAAGTGCTCTAGGAAATGCCTTCAATTTCAGCCTCACCCTATAACAATTAAGCCAAAAGGATCGCCAAACATGGCTTGGGATTGGTGGAGTAAAGTCCCCGATGCAGTGCAGACCAAAGTGGAGGCCACGGGATTTATCCATTTCTTTAACAGGCTGCACATGTTCAATTGGAACAAGTGGCTTAAGTCATAGAAGTTTGGTACATCAAGTACGCTTCTTATCCAGGCAATTTTGAAGACGTCATTAACCATCAACAGTTCAACTTGAATTGTTTTATCTATTCAAATCTAGTTCTTTTAAGGCGTTCAGGAGAAAGAACTAGAAGACCCTAGAGAAGGAATTATACCTGGGGTCCAGCAATTTAACCACTGACAATAAGGACCTTTAATACGAGGATGAGGTTTTTTTCCCTATGCTATTGCAGTTGGGAGCATCATGTATGCTATGGCGTGCACTCGTCCAGATATTTAACATGCCATTAGCGTTATTAGCAGATATATGGGGCATCCTGGAAAGGTTCAATGGCAGGCTGTGAAATGGATTCTTCGTTAGTTGAGAGTGGTTCTTAATCACGAACCAAGCATCAAAAAAGAGAAATTTGATGAAAGAAATGAGCCAACTAGGATTGAAGCGCTTGCCGATTCAATGAGTTGTTCCCTCTGAGTTAATATGCTTTCTTATTTATCTTTGTTGTGCCTTCAGCAAGCAAAACCTACACTCATTAGTACCCACCAGCTCTTACCCTCTCAGTGCACGTCCTTCCTATGGCTAAATAAGCTATGAGCACACCTGGCTTTGCCAAGCTTTGTGGGATTCCATCAACACATTTCACCTACCATTCAGGGGAGTCTTTCACCCAGTATGATTTTATCAACATTATCGAGGTAAGGTAAGGGGTCGCCGGATACCCTGATGTTACGATATGGATAGAGACCCAGGGTTTGTGTAGAGGATGCTTGATACAGCCCGACATTCAAGAATGGGGGTCAATCCTGCTTCCCACAATTCGAGAGTACTTTGAGGAGATGAAGCAAAAAGGCGCTGAGAAGACTACAATAGATCTGTACGTCTGGGGATTTTTGTTGTACATGCTTGGGGAGATACTATTCAACAACGGAGATGACTCCAATTATCTTTGGTGCTTGAGGAGTCTAGAGGATGTTGACAAGATCAAGGAGTACAATTGAGTAATGCCGATGCTCTCGCAGCTATACCATTCAATACCCTTGGTGTCGTACCTTTCCAAAGTCGAGTTTCATCAGTTTTTATCTCAGCGACATATAAACATATACCCTAAACCCCCTTCTTTAGATTTTATCTCAGCACTTCTCGGCATTTCTTTAAAATGGTCTGGTCTTACGAGATTTTTTCGTTTGGTCCACAGACTTTGGACCTTGAGGTCGAGGGCAAGGAGCCAGCCATGTGTAGATGAAACTTAGAGGGAGGAGCACTTGGGGCTTACCACCACCTCTTATTTCAAGTTTATGAACAGCTACACTCAGCAATCAGTATTTCATAGATTTTCTTTTCAATGTGCTTTTTGTGATTATATCTTACATCCATGTCTTCCCTCAAGATCGACCGGGGAAGTAGTGGACAAAGGCTCATTACTCGAGGAACTGAGGCTGGCATATTCAACCAGCAGTTTAACCAAGGTGAGAGGATACTACCGCAACATCATGCATAGCTAGAGCCTCAGTTTTCCTGCATTCCACCTAAGGAGATATTCAGGCCAGATACATTGGACATGGAAAGAAGATCGTGTGAGCAGTTACTAAGGGATTCTAGTCAACAGACCAAACGACCATCAGACATACATTTTTTTTGTTCGAACAGAGCTGGAACCTTTTATGTTGGTGGATGACATGTGGATGACCAAGTACAAGATCTAGCACCGACCATGGAGGACGACAACGAGAATGATGACACAGACATAGGCTACTTCCAATGAATTCCTTTCCTTTCGTGAACGGTGAGTGTACTGCGGGTTCCTCATCCTCCTCGCCCCCGGGATCAGGGGATGACTCCACCACAGTCTTGTCTGACTAAGACTTCTTGTTAGTCTTGCTGAAGACCATGGCAATACGAGAGGTTTTGCGTCTCCGCTTCGGTGGAGGGGCTAGGGCTTTCCATTTACTCCCATTGGAAACTTCCTTGCCCTTGTTGGACTGTATCAACTCTGATTGGCTACCCTTTTTAAGAAAGTCTAACTCATCGCCCTCGTCTTTACCCAAATTCCCTTCCGAACTACCAGAGCCTCTCCCATAGGGGTTTAAGTGGTAGCCACAGGGGTTACTGGCTCCACAGAGCTCTGTCATCCACTCGACCTACCTCCCGAATGTGGCATTGATAGAGTAAAGGTAGCTGCCTCAGTCGTTTCATCCGACGGCCCGTACACCTAGAGCAAGTCCCGATAAGTGGACACCATGTCTTTAAGACTGTGTATCATCCTATATGTGACCTTTAACAATGACTACTAGACCTACAAAAGGAAATGCACATAATTAAATTCAAGGAAAAATGACTGATTTAAGCTCAATTAGGGTTAGAGTTTACCATTGGGACTTACACGAGCTCCTTGAGCCCAAAGACCTCGAAATACTTTTTTGGCTGAAGAATCAGCTCCTCCTCCTCAGTCTTGTCGTTTAGGAAAATTGAGACTGTCTAGGGAGGAAACGGGACATTGTTAGTAGACTCCACCTCTTTCTTCATTTTTCCCTTTCGGCCCCATGCTGCCCTAGCCTTTTTTACCCTCCTCAGCCACTCCGTAGTCAGCAGAGGAGCTAGGTCATCTCTCACAAACGCCTCTTAGGTATGAGGGTTGTTCGGCCAACTCAGGGAGTATAAACCGATCCCTGTGACCAAGCTCTACCTCAGTCCCAAATCCAGGGTCCCCGTCTAGTACATCTTAAAGGGAGAGGCAACCGGAATGCAGACCTCGACGTCCATGTGATGCTGGAAGAGCACCGCTCTCCCATATATAACTCTTTCTGCGAGGGTCCCACCCTAGTAACACCTAACATCGAGCTAGGGTCAACTCCTCAGGATAGGCCTCGGTCGTCTCCCACTTAGATAAAGATGCCTGAAACAAAATGAAAAATGATGAGTACTCATAAATTAATGTGCATTGATGAAAATTCAAAAACCCGTTGAATTACTTATCGAGCACTGTGTCAGTCCGTTGAAGCTATCCCGATACGCCTCCTATGAGGCCCCTACCCATTAGTCCCAGAAATTCCACCAAAACATCATCGGCTCAGTCTCCTCGGTATGCCCCTCACCCAATCGCAAAGCCTACGATCCCAGGACCTTGAAGGCCCAAATTGTGAACATACATAACAAGTGAGCTAAGATGTCTAAGAGCAATGCATGAGAATAATAATAAAAGAACAAAAAAAGCACAGACAAACCTCTCAGATATCGTAAGAAACTCATATACTACCTCCGGGACACCGCATTGATAGAATGGTACAGATACGATAAAGCGGGAGTACCCCAGTTGTACTCCCCAATCTTTCCACCTCCTCTAGGGCTCGTGGGCATCACAGCTACACGGAGTCATCTCCGTTTCCAAACAAGGTCTCCCCCAAGACATAGAGCAAAAACCCTCGAATATACTAATCAATTGTCGGGCCATCAGCCCCTTCCAAATCCATCCCCTCTTAGTGTGCATGAAGGATAACCAACAAGATGAAACCACCCTTTTTTAAGGACAGCTCAAAGCTAAGTAACCGCACCACGAGGTCTCAGTCCTTGTCAAGATCATAGGCCTAAGGAATAGGCCTCCCTCGAACGTGAAAATCAATGACATTCGCTAAACTGTGCGGGATTAGCATCAATTTTGGGAATGGCAAGTGAAAGGTGGTGATGGAATCCCACCAACGCGAACCTAGCACTCACAAATTGAAGGATCTTGGTCCACCATTCCCTAACCAACTTTAGAAAGCCCCTACATTGCGTGTTCGTGGGGAAAGGCTGCACTCAAGAAAAAATAGAAGAATTTCAAAAATCTATTGGTTTGTGCATGAAAAAATAGCATGGGACGGCCCTACTCGGCATGGGGATAACTTGTGTGTAAAAAAGTGTGAATTGGTGTGTGTAATGAGAGAAAATTCATGAAAGACTTACCTCATCCACAAAAAAATTGCTTGCTCAAGTGGACTCCTCGATCCAGAGTCAATAATGAATGATCATTCAGTCGATTTGTGGGTTGGAAGCAAGAAATTCAGCCGATTTGTGGCCCTCCTTCGTGTCCTTTCCTTGTTCGAATGAAATCCATGATTCTTCAGAAATTGAGAAATTGAGAGAGAATGGAAGATGATTGAGGAGATTTATAGGCTAAATATGTAATTGAGTTAAGACTCGACAATATGGAGTCCTTATAAGAGAGAAATTTGAGAGATAATGGAATTCGATTGAGTTTTAAGTGTTGAATAAATTCTAAATAATGTGAACGACATTTGAATGGATTAACTGGCTGGTTTTCTGTATAAAATGGTCAAAACGGCTAACTAACCAGCTGGTTTTTTACTTTTCAATTTTCAAAAATTTCAAACCTACTCACTAGCCGGCCGGTTTTCAACAAAAAAAAACATAATTTTTTTTTCTTTTGCATCTTTGTGTGAAGTACATGCTTGTATGCCCTTCTTATGTACTTGTCTACTTACGTTTTTGCGTGACCTATCTTTTTTTTTAAGCTTGTGTGTTTTTCCTACTTGTATAGTTTTGCATGATACATAACTCGTTCCGCCTAGGGCGTTTTCATCCAACATTTGTGTGCTTGCATGCTTGCCTGTGCATGTTCGCTATCATATCCTCGGATTGTTTTTTGATCCAAATATTGGAATACATTGCTTAGTTCAGTGATTTTTGTATGATGTAAGGCTAGTGTAAGATCCCGCTTTGATTTCTAAAAGCAACATTTTCTTCATATCAAGAAAATTGATATGTTTGGCACTCAACAACCGGCTGTCTTTTTGGCATTGCTGGCTTCGACTATGATTCGATATTTTTTAAAACTTCTTGTATCGAAGCGACCAACTACTTCGACGCATTGTTGGCTCCAGCTTTTAGATATGAATCCAGTTTTGACTAAGCAACCAGCCGCTGTGACACGTTGTTGGCTCCAGCTCTTAGTCAAACCTCAACTTTGTTCGTCAGCACTTTCAAATCAATTTGGGGACTACGGCAATGGCCAAAGTTATTTTCGCACAGCTAGATGATCCTTTCAAATCGATTTGAGGGCTCGGCCATCTAGTAATACCATCCATCTTGTTTGTTGACCCTTTCAAATTGATTTGGGGACTCTGGCATCTACATATACGGCTTTGTCCATCGACCCTTTCAAACCAATTTTGGGGCTCCGACATCTAGATATACGGTTTTGTTCGTCGACCCTTTCAAATTCATTTGGGGCTTCGCCTACGGACAGAGTCAAGACGGCCATTCAAATCGATTTTTGTCTGTCGGCCATTCAAATCGATTTGGTGGCTCCAACAATAGACAAAATTATCTGTAATTTATTGTTTGATGACCAACCATTGTTACTACTTTCTCTAACTTTGAATAATATATGTATCTTATCAAACTATGTTGATCTTATTCCTCCTCGAAGGATACATATAAAGCCTTGTAAAGGTCCGACCTCATGTCTGTGTCATGGTCCTCGAGTCTATTCTGAGTCTTGTAGTCTTTTCCATATTTTCCTGCAAAAAAGTGTTATTTTTTAGTGATCTTTGCACGTGCGCAGAATCCCTCACCGAGGAGCTCTGTGGACCCATTTTGGTAGGAATTTCTAATTAAATAAATATTGGACTCTACTATTAATTAGATTTTTTATTGAGATTAGGCCTAGTAATGTGAGTTAATTAAATTAATTTGGTCCAGTCCAGTTCAGTTGTCAAGGTCATAAGTTTAGTTGTCAAGTCCAGTGCTCAAGTCAAATCCAGTCCAGTCTAATACTGCAGTCCAATTATGTTAGTCTGGTCCAAGTGTCTATATTTCCTTTTATTTGTTATTTTGTTTGGCTAGATAATGTAGAGAATTTCTCTATGGACTATCCCTGATGCAAAGATTGAATCAATAATTTATATGGTTAAAGATGATAAATCCTGAATCTCGTACATCTCATCTGCAAAATAAGATATAATTACCAAAACTAGATTCTAATAACGCCTCAAAATTTGAAAAAATTATTTTTAAATTATGAAATCAACCGGCTGGTTTTCGACTAAATGACTGGTTGGTTGACTTTTGTCAATCTGCAATTTTTATCTAATATTTTGACTTTTTTCCAGCTTGCAGATTGGCATAGTCTTATTAGTTTTGTGTCCCAAAGCTTTATAAATAGGCCATTTAGCCTTCAATTTGAGGGTCTCCAGTCGAAACCTTATTCTCTTTATAGCTTGTGTACCATTTCTCTGTGAAGTGATAAATTATCTCTCTCGAGAATTTCAGCCATTCAATACCTTAAAGTCATTTAATCTCTTGCATCGTGGATCATTCGGAGAGCATTTCGAGTTATCCAGACAAGTAACATCCCGAGATAATTTTATTAGTTTTCTAGCATAGATAATCATTTTAGAATTGTTTCACATTTCCCGTGATCGCATTTCCATCATAAAAATCCACAAAGAGTCTTTTCATTTCTCAATTTATACCTAAGACAGAAATGTAGATTACTTCCCGTAGAACCAGATTCGAATTACAATGGTTATTTCGGTTAGTCCGATCAGATATGTAGGCAATTCGACCCCCGATGTCGAATACGAGCCAAATATATAAAAACAATCTTAGGGTAGTTTTATTGCATTTTACATATTATATTTTTTTAAAGGGCAAAAATTGATAGAAATGAAGTAGATACTGAAAGGGTGCAACGGATGCCTAACACCTTCCTCTGCATAACTTTGTTCCTGGACTCGTTTCTCTATTCTCGATAGGTTAGTTGTCTTTTGGACAATTTAGAGTCATTTTTCGGGGTTTTCTTATTTTTTTCGTGTTTCAATTAAATAAGATGGCGACTCCTTAAAATCCTTTAGAGGAAATTTTTTTCGAGGCGGTTCGCTACAGGAAGGTCTAACTCGTAGTTGCCATCTTGTTTTATTGTTAAAAATAAACCAAGAAGCAAATAAAAAAACCTTGAAAACTCTAAAATGCCCAACTAGGCTTCTAACCTCTCGAAAGCAGAGATGATAGGTTCAAGGATTAGGTTATATAACAAAAAGGTGTTATATTAGGCACCCGTTATACGCTAACGGTCTCTACTTTGTTTTTACGATTTTTGACCTTAAACGTAACACATAGATATGCATAAATGACATTTAACCTAGTACTAAAATTTGGTTTCAATTCGACAATGAGGGAAATGGTCTACGTACCCGGTCGGACAAACCGGGATCAAAACCATCACAGTTTGACAGGATCCTATGGGAAATGACAGAGATCTCGGTCCTTGACTCTTATGATGAACACGATTCTTCTAGTCAAATGGACTTGGAACTCTAATTAACTACTCTTCTAGTTGTCCAAAATTCTAAATAAAATGAAATAGAAGACTTTAATATTAATTTTTATATTTTTAACTGAGATCCCATCACGGGGAGGGGAAAACAATTAAGACTCTCTTAATCTTAAAATAGAAATACTTAAAAGAAGGATAGAGAATCGTACCTTAACCTAACTTGTCCAATTTACATGATCCAAGAATTGATTTAATAATCAAAAACCAAAAACAATAAGCTGCTCTATTAGAAAAGCCATATCTTGAGCCTGAAGACAACCTTATGTCGATTTGACTTCTTCTATAAAGTTATAGTTTTCATAAAGATACATTTTAGGCTTTTGAATTGCCTAAATTGGGTATCGAGCAAGTTCAGGTTGGTCAAAAACCTAAAAAGGGAATCTGTCTGGTTTGGAAATAAATGTTAATTCGGACCTGAAGGGAAACGTTAAATGGATTCAACTTTTTCTACTAAGCTGTAGCTCCAAAGAATATTAGCGATTTAGGCTTTTGAATCACCTAATCGAGTATTGTATGAGCAGGTTAGGGTTGGACAATGAAAATCTAGAAAGGAAATCTGTCTTATTAGAAAAACCATATTTTGAGTCTGAAGATGACCTTAAATGGAATCACTGTCTTTGTGGAATTGTAGCTCTAGAAAAGATACACATTTTAGGCTTTTTAATCCCTAAATTTAGTATTTTTTCGCAAGTTATGGGCGGTCAAAGTTTGGTGTTTGATGTGGAAGTCGGGATTTCTATGGTTTTTTTTTTCATCTCTCTAGATTTTTTGGCAAACCCTTAATTCTATAGCCCAAATGATCAATTTATAGAGGTCTGGGGGTTGACAGAAATGGTAAAGAAGATCTTTTTGAGTCTAAAATATTTTATAGATAAGGATATCTAACTTAAGTTATAAATTGAGAAAAGTCAACTTACTAGCCAGTTTGTCAAAAATCGGCCGGTTCACCTGTTAATTAATTATTTTTTCTTCCCAAATTAACTATTCTGTAAAAATTTCTGACACAACATAAGGGATGTACTAGATTTTGAGAATTATCCCCAAGTCATATCTCTACATCAAGGATCAATCCTAAATCAGAATCAATCAGTTATCAAGTCACATCTCTTTACCTTAACCTATGTGAAACTAACCAACTCAATTGGTTTAACCAACTGGACTGGACTCTAATTGAATTGGACTTGATTACTTATTGGACTTAATTAAATAGATTAGGCTCATTATCAAATAAAACCAAATAAATCATATAAAAAAAGAAGAAAACCAAACTGAGGTGTGTACAAACGGGTTGTAAGATATTGCTGAAACATACATTCTATTTTGGGTGTCCAAATAAACCAGAGGATGGCAAAAAATAATGACTTTGGGAAAAATTCGGATTAAGAGAGTGAATGGAGGAACCGGTTATCTAAGTAATTAACCATTCTTTAAAGAAGGGTATAGGAATGGTATTAAGAAGCCCCACATTGCTCCCGAACCATGCTAGTTTGAGGCCTAAACATGAGTGAAATAGATGTGGGGATATTTCACTCTGTTGATTACTGAAAATGATAAGGAGTGTGAAAGTAGGTTTTTGGAAAATAAAGCTGCCTTTAGCAATAGACTATATATCAGTAATTGCCAGATGAAGAAACGAAGTTTCAACGGGCAAACAAAGTCTCAAGAGTTGTATCCAGGCTGACGTTGGGATCTTCTAACCCGGGTTAAAGTTGGGTTTACTCAGTTGTTTTCATTATATTTCTTGGAGATGGAGCTAATAATATGTCGATTTGACACTGACTTGTTCAGAAGGATGTGGGGTCTAGATTAGATAGTCTGGAACCCTCGGTGGAGATTTTTGTGCTTATAATCCCAGTATATATATATATATATATATATATATATATATATATATTTGGGTTAATTACACTTATGTCCCTGAGGTTTGGGTGAAATTACAGTCAAGCACACTAAATTTCAAAAGGTAACAAACCGTGACAACAAACGTTAAAAAGGTAACACTTATGTCCATTCGTTATGTATCCGTCCAAAAAGTGTATTTTTTGTGATGTCATCAATGCGTATTTTCAAAATATGGCAATCCAACCCCTGTTACCTCTCTACTCTCCTTTTCTCTTGCACGAGCTTGGCCGCTTTTCACCTTATCTCTTTCTTCCATCATGTGAATTTCTCTCTTCTTCTCCGGCAACCACGCCGTCTCCCTCACCGTTTCACCACCAAGCTGCTATCCCCACCGTCCCACCACCACATCGCTGCCCACAAGACCCACCGTTCCACCACCACGCCGGTGCCTCCAATGCCCACCACCACGTCCGCTGCTCCTCCACCCCCACTGTCGTACCCTACCCCACCTCCTTCCCCTTCCCTCTACCCCACCCCGTCGTCCCCGCCCACTCTACCCCACCCCGTCGTCCCCGCCCACTCTTCCCTTGCCCCGCCACCTTCATCTTCCCTCCACATCACCCCGTCGTCCCCTGCCCTTCCTTCCCCTACCCCGCCTCCTTCCTTTTCCCCCCAGCCCGTCGTCCCCCGCCCTTCTTTTTCTTACCCTGTCGCACTGTCTTCGCCCTTCCCTTATTCCCCCGCTGCTTTCCCCCACCCCACCTCGCTCCGTCCCCCTCCCTTCCTCTACCCCTACACCGCGCCGTCCCCCTCCCTTCCCCTACCCGAAAGCTTTTCAAGTACCTGCAAAAGTTAGATAATATTGAAATTGAAGAAGAATTGAAACCCTAACTTGAAAATTAGGGAGATAAATGAATAGCTTGAAACCCTAATTTGAAAATTAGGGTTTCAATTCTTATTAAAATTGAAATCCTAATTTGAAAATTAGGGAGATAAAGGAATGACTGAAACCCTAATTTAAAAATTAGGGTTTCAATTCTTTTTGAACCCTAATTTGAATGGCATGGTAAAGAATTAACCTTTCAAATCGTGGGCAATATGGTCATTTTGACCATTCTGTTATGTATATGGGTATTCTATAAGGTCAAATGACATAAGTGCCTATTTTTCAAACTTATGGACACGCGTGTAATTTCACCCAAACTTCAGGGACATATGTGTAATTATCCCTATATATTTTGGATTCTAGTCAAGTTCAATGTGTTAGCAATTTGCACAAAAAAATGTGTTAGCAATGAGAAGTATTGTGATACTTCCTCAGATTTAATTAGACCTGGCAAAAATTTGCCTGTACCCGCGGGTCGATCCGTATCCGGTCAAAAATCCCGGGTACGGGTACTAATATATGCTACCCGTTGAAAATAGATCCTTACCCGAACCGACCCGTAATTTTTGGGTCGGTCCGGGTCGGTTGACGGGTTACCCGGGTTACCCATTTTTCAAAGAATATATAAACAAACAACTGAAAAAAGTGTGCCCTAATTCACTCAGTCTCTCCTTCTTCTCTGCCTCTGCGCCGTCTCTCCTTCATCTCTGCCTCTGCGCCGCCGCCATCTTTCCTTCTTCAGATTTACCGCCACTGATCCCTTTGTCTACTCTTCCACCACTCACGGATCTATCATCAAATTGTCACTGCAGCGGCGCCGCAATGTCGCCACTTCTTCGTCGTTCTTCTCTCTGTCGCCACTCCATCAAGGAAGATCTCCACTCCGTCGCATCGGATCTAGCAGCTGATCCTGGAGATGAAAGGTGCTCGACCACCAGATCTGTGTTTTCCATCGCCACTCGCCGGCCAGATCTAAAGTTCACCGTCGCGATAGATCTTAAAATTTCTTGTTTTTATTTTGTTTATTGAAGAATCTTGATCTTCAATCTTGAATCTTAATCTCGTGGTGATTGTTGTGTAATGATCTTGTGGTGATTATTGTGTAATAATCTTGTGGTGATTGTTGTGAAATTTTGAGTTTCTGTTTGTGTAATACTGGAGTAATAGATTGAAGAAAGAGGAAGAACATTTGTTGGAAAAATATATATATAAATTAATTTATTACCCGCGGTTAATACCCTACCCGCAAGGGTAGGGTACGGATCCTTAAAATGTCTACCCAAAAAAATCCGGGTAAAATATACTTGACTCGTATTTACCCAAACCCGAACGAATTTTACCCGTACCTGGCGTATACCCGTTTGCCAGATCTAGACTTAATAAGGCAACGAGCAGTCAGACCATGCATTAATGGAACTGCAGTTGCCAACTTTCCAGCGAAGGCTGATGATTCATGTAGCTCTTCCTGCTGAAATACCTTTTTAGGACCTAGGATGCCTAGGAAGAGCTAAGGGTTGAGAGGAAATCATGAGTCCTATAGTATGTAAGCCTGAGAAGAGACGAAAGAAGTGTTTCGGGTTCCTACCTAATATTCCAGCTGGTCTTAGCTACCAAAGCTAGGTTGAAACGACGCATATTTCTAATGATAGGTAGAAATAAGGAAATTCCAGAACCACAAAATAACTCAAAAATAAGCTAAAAGAATCCTTAACATAATTTTGAAAAATAACCCAAGAATATGCGAAATTATAGCTCATAAGCACACAAAATCAAAGCATGCAAGCATATAATACTTGAAAGGCACGCAGGCCACGAGAAATCAAGGCACATAAGCACACAAATTTATGCGTGGAGGTTAGACATCATTGGGAAATCAGTCCAAAGTTATCTACTGGGCATGAGTTCATACTCATCACCATTGACTATTTTACAAAGTTGGAACATCATATGATGTTCTAAATGCCGAGAAAGTGGCGCAGTTTATCTGAAGAAATATCATGTCGCTATGTTGTCCCTAAATGAGCCGATTTTTAATAATGGTCTGCATTATGAGGGAGAGGTCACAACTTTATCACCGGCATCGATTATCACCATATCATCCGCAAACCAATAGGGCTATTGAGGCCACCAACAAGAACATGAAGAATATTCTGAATATTCTGGTGCTGGGTGCCAATTTTAAAACCCTAGGGTGCTGGGTGCAACTGAGCCCTAAGTACAGGGTGTAGCGTAAAATTAACCATAAAAAAGGGGTTTATGCACCGTTACACCACGTGGATGTTAGACATCGTGTAATTATCGCAAAATATTGAAACTTTACAGGAAGAGTCGTAGGGTAATATTAGAATGACCGTTAAATGTTTATATTTTTCTGGTGTCATATGTATTTTTAATATTTTCGGCAAGTTCGGACTTATAAAAATCTTTTGGGCCTTTAGATCCATGAAAATGTTTTGGAAAATTAGAGTCATGTTTATACAGTATAAGAAAGACCCAGTAAAAATTTGGTAATTTTTGGAGTTGATTTATTATCATTTTTTTCGTATCACATTAAATTTAGCAAAACGAAAAATAAAGAAATAGTTTTAATGCCTTTTAAATCCTAAATTTTATTTCTATAATGTTTATACATATATTAAGGCTTTTACAAAAATTATAAGAAAATATTGTGGTTGTGATGGTTCTACAACCGTGTTGGTACTGTAATAGGCCGAATATATATATATATATATATATATATATATATATATATATATATATATGAAGCTGATCCGTTGAGAGCGCAGGCAAAATTGATTAAGTTGCTAGCGTGATCTGGCCGTCCATCCCAAAAGATGGACGGCCCAGATCTTTTTTTTTGCGTTTTTTTAAGTACGTCCGCTACATTATGTAGCGGACAATTTTTTGCATTTTTTTGACAATAATACCCTCCGAGTCCGTCCGCTACATTATGTAGCGGACAAGTTTTCAGACCTTTTTTCTCTTTCTGTCATTAATGTTCTGACAGAAGTCCGTTACATAATGTAGCGGACAAGTAGAAAGTACATTTTTCTCTCATTCTCTCTCCTTTCTCATTAATTTTCTGACACATCTCTCTTTCACGTCAATTTCTCACTTTCTCTTGTCCTTTCTCTCTTTCTCTCTCTTCTTTTCTCTCAGATCTTTTTTGTTCTCTCTCATCCTCCTCTCCCATCCTGTTTGGAACAAGCTCAACATTTTTAGTACGTAGGTTGTATTTGCATTTCCAGAAATAATGTATTTTCCTCACGCTTGTTTGTAGCAAAAATATTCAATCTTGGAACCCAGTTTTCGCCCAGATTGCATTTCTGACCCGACTCAGATCCCTCCCCTTGAGGGTCCTCCCAAACCCTTCGTGCACCGAGAAGGAGGCGATCCTCGTCCTCGCGAACTGCCTCGCCAGGAACTCGTTCGGCGGCACCCAATCGCCGCCCTCCTCGAGATCCTCGCCATCCACATCATCGTCGTTGTCCCGGCGCCGGTTGTCCTTGTAGTCCTCCTTTTATCTTCGCCCTGTCCGGTACGTTCACCGGCAGCGACGACGCAGTGCCCCCAACCACCGCCAGCAGCTTCTTCCTCGAACTCACCACCGGTTTCCTGTAGTCCGGTGAGACGCCGCCGCCGCCGATCGAGCTCCACACGTCCAATTCGTCGAGCTCGAAGCCTGAGTCTAGGCTGATCGGGCCGTCCCGGTCACTCGAGAGGCATCGATAGTTCGCCCGGGCGAAGTAGCTTTTTGAGTCCGCCATCGACTGTACATTATGTGGCGGACGGATTTAAAAAAATAAAAATAAAAAGATTCGGACCGCCAACAGATCGCGCGTGGACGGCTAGATCGCGCGAACAACTTAACCCAGTTTACTAACGCTTTCAACGGATCAACTCTCATATATATATATATATATATATATATATATATATATATATATATATATAAATCCTAATTTCGAAAGTATTCTCCCTTCTTTCTTCTTCCCAATCTTCCCGGCGGCGTTGGCAAGCAGATCTGCACAATTTCTTCGTAAGAAGTCCTTTATTTATTTATAATCTAGAGTTTGTGATGAGTATTGAGTATTATGCATGGTTTTGATTATGTATTGAGCATGTGTTAGAGTTGGTAATTTCTAGATTCCGTGTATGTATGTATACACACACACACACACACACATATATATATGTGTGTGTGTGTGTGTGTGTGTGTGTGTGTGTGTGTGTGCATTGTGCATGTGCTAGCGTTGTATGTATTATGCATGTGCTAGCGTTGATAATTTTCTAGGGATTGATAAAAGTTTTCAAACTTGACGTTTTTCATCGTATTAGTACAACTATTTGGAATGGTCAATTAAGATTATTATTTTTTGTTTATTTTCTTATTGTAACGAACATTGTATACTGTTTGCTGTGCTTAAATTGAATTTATTAATTCGTAGGAGAGAGCACCCCTCAACACAGTAGAAGTATCCGAACAATTCAAAAACTGGCAATTGAACAAATTCCAAAAAAAATTATTGCGTGGAATTGGGTTTAGGGTTTTTACGCATGTGAATATCTTTCAATACAACAAATTGACCGGAACTTAATAGGTGCCCTTGTTGAAAGGTGGAGATACGTTTCACTTCCCTCTTGAAGAGATGATAATTACCTTAGAAAATGTAGGGTTCATCTTAGGGTTACCGGTGATGGGGGCGGCCGGTAATTGGTCCTCCGTCAAAAGTATCAAATAAGAGAGCTGCTAGGGACTTTTCTTTACTTCAATATCCGAGAGTGAATTTAGCACTGGTGAGATAAAGTTGAGGTGGTTATTAGAAAACTTCAGGGTTCTGCCGGAATACTACACGGAGGAGATGTTTGGGTTGCACACAAAGGCCTTCATGCTGTGATTCTAGAGTTGCCCAACCAATGCTTTTAAATGAATTTAGTGTTTCTTATTTTACATTCAATTCTGTTTGTGTTTGAAGTTACTTATTATCTCTTTGGATGTAGGTTAATGCCTCTCTCGCCTTCTTCAAGAAGCTGAGTGAGTGGAAAGAAGTGGTGGATGCCATGAAAGCAAAACTTTACACCCAGGCGGATGCATTGGCGTTGGGCTGCGGGGATTTTTTGCGCCGTTATACGGGACAACCTTCAGGTGTCTACCCGGGGAATGGATTATCCTGGGTGGCAGCCTCCCCACGTAAGCGAAGGATACGGTGATCCCTCGGGACAGACTTTGGGGATGAGCGAGGGAGTTGGTGGTCCCTCCGTAGCTGGGATGGGTGATGCTTGGGGGCCACCATCGGGTATGGGAATGACTCATTGGGACGAGTTCAGTGCCCCCTCGTTTGTTTTGCTTGGGGACTCGAAAGTTACACCACTTTCTCGGAGTCAAGTCACACAAGACTTCGACTTCGCGAACTTCAATCTCTCTGAATCACTACCACTCGTCCCGTGGGTGGGACCTTCCACTTCCGGCCTTGGGATACTCGAAGAGCCTCAAGGAGGATAATATCCCCATGTTGACCCCCCCTCGGAAGGCAATATCCCCCGATCGACCCCCCCGAATGGCAATATCCCTCCCTCCCAAAAGGACAATATCCTTCGTTGAAGCCTCTAAAGCTGGCAAAACGTGCCCTAATCCGCCAACGTTACTTTAGCGGGGCCCCTAGCAACGAGCAAAAATAATATGGATTACAATATCTCATGGGACGAAATGTCCATTCTAGCTCCGGGGGCTTGGTTGGAAGACACTGTGATCACTGCCTATGCCAAACTTCTAATGCGTCGAGGTTGAGATAGGGGAATACACATCCCCTCATTTTTTGTTGGATGCAAATTTTCATGGCATGCTCATCGGAGAATGGGACAATTGGACATCCGTGAGGGGGAGGAAAAGCTTGATCAAGTGGCGGCAGTCTAGTGCGCACGTTGCATTTCTTAAGAATATGGATAGTCCGGTGAGTGCCCGTGATGCGGACGTCTTCCTATTACCATTCTGCAGTAATAGGAACCATTGGTACTTGGTTTGCTATGAACCAAAAAACATGGTCATAACAATCCTCGACAGTCTCAACGATGATGCCAAAGCGATGCCCATGAAGGATCTTCTCAAAGCCCAATTGGATGCTATGGTAATCTTGCGATTGTTGCTTTTTGCTTATTGTAATTGTTAACTCATAGCTTATGCCATTTTTTATTTCTCCACAGGATATGTTTTGTGCCATGGTCCACACTCTCTGTGGAATAATAGTACTGAGGAAGCTGAAGCTCGAAGTTTGATTAAAGAGATGGAGGCCCAAGCAAGCTAATCATTCGGATTGTGGCGTCTTCGTCTACAATACATGGACTACATTTTTCGGGATGAGAGCCTCAAGAAGGCCATCTGGAGCAAAGCAAACATAGAAAACTTTAGATATAGAATAGCTTGGCAAATTCATAGTTGCCAGCCTAAAGCAGTTAGGAATATTGTAAATCCGTCTCACGACGAGAATCCGGCTCAAGATGAGGCCCAATGACATTGTAAACAATTATTTTTATGACATAGCATTTTTATTTTGAAACATTTGATCTCATTTTTGTGACATGTTTTTTTGTGTGTTGTGATTTTTTTAGGTGTTGGACGTTGTGGTTTTTCCCCCTTGTTGAGACAGGTTTGACGGTGGTAAGAAAATGTTGTGGTTTGATTTTTTTTGCCCATATTGAGACAGTTTGATGGTGGGAAAGAAAATGAGGGTAATGTCTTGACATGTATTCTGCTAAGTCATCCGCTACATGGTGTAGCAGACTACCAAAATACCAAAAAAAATCTAAGTGTTGATGTTTTAATGTTTTCTAGCACCGTCCGCTACATAATATAGCGGACGGCCTAAAACACCAAAAAATCTAAGTGTTGATGTCTAATGTTTCTGCTATCCGTCTGCTACATAGTGTAGCGGACGACCTAAAATACCAAAAAAAATATAAGTGTTGAAGTGTAATTCTAAGTGGCCAAAAACACTAAAAACAATTCGAAGTGTTGATGTCTAATGTTTTTGCTACGCCATCCGCTACACTATGTAGCGGACGAAAAAGAAAACCAAAAAAAAAATATATTAGTGTTATCGTGTGATGTTTCTCACTCATAAAAGATTATTACAAAAAAAATTCAAAAAATTATTACAAAAAGTCCAACAAACTTGGTGGCTCATAAAAGATTATTACAAAAAACAAATTTAGATTAAAGGTCCACTGCATCATCTTCTTCCTCGTCTTTGGCATCATTTTCTTCCTCGTCTTGCAAACCCCCTAGACTTATCCCCAGTACCTTATAATGGTGCCGCTTGTCATGGTTAGTCATTTTGTTGCACAATGCACACCATCTTAGCTTTTTAGGTTGAGTTGTTTGTTCAATAGAGCTCTTCATCCGTGTAGATCTCTTGCGGCCCTTTCGTTTACGATAATTGGATCCAAAGGCCGGATATCATTGTCCTCTTCCTCAACCGGCTCATCATATTTTGATCACTGTTTCGGCTTAGTGTCAACCGCAGAGAGGACTGAAGCTACTTCAAATTGGTCAACGATGGGCTCTTGCTGCTTCGTTATCTCGCGGAGATGTTTATATCCGGCCATTGTAGCAGCACCCTTTACGGACAAACGTGTGAATATTGTCCCCAGATGATTATACTGCAACGTCTCTGATTCTTCAAAGTCAGTATACGGATGCTCTGGAAAGGCAATGGTACCATGCAACCTGTTTCCAACCTTGGTCCACCGCAGTAAGATGTATTTATCGGGGATTGCCTTGATATTATTTTGAGTGAAAAGCAGCAGAATGTGTCTACACAACATGCCATGGAACTCAAACTTCTTGTAAACACATGTCACCTAATCCGTCTTTGTGTCATGGCTCACCGTATAGACGAGGTCGTTCATCAGCGAATAAACCTTATACTCACGTGTAGACTTTTCTACCACCTTATTTATATTGTATTGTCCCGATTTTTGCAGCTCTACTTAGTACTGCATGAACATCTCCTTCGTATAAACTTTTTCACAGTTCACCTCAAGCGGGGTCTCAAGAAACCTTTTCCTTTGTTTTTACGTGCTTGTAAAGTCTGCACCCCTTTCTTCCACGAATAACTGTGCAACCGCTTTTTGAGCGGATGTGACAAAACTTTTCAAATTCGTAGTTATACCTACATAGCTATCGAACAAGACATTCATAGATTCACTCCTGCCCTCAGAAAATACCTTCTCGTGTAAACGCTAATCCATTACTCTTTGAGCTCATACAAGTATTAGAGCCACTCATGGTCTTGCAATGAGTAATTCTCAACAAGCTTTTCCCACCTCTCTTCAAATTCATTAATCGTTACCGACTTGTTAACCCACTTATCAAAATCTTATTTAATGTCTAGATACTTTGCATACACGTGCAGCAGACGTTCGAGGTATTTGCTGCTTCTGTGCCAAGTGCATAAGTTGTGTCGAGTATATAGGAAGACGGTAGGAATAGCCTTCTTCATTGCCAATTCTTGATCGGTTATGATAACTTTAGGTGCTTTGTTGTTCATTGCTTCCAGCCACGCGTTAAAAAACCATACAAACGAACTTTCATTCTCGTCCCTTAACGAAGCGAACTCGAACAGGATGGAGTGATAATGATGATTGACGCCTGTGAAACGAGCGAACGGTATCGAGTAATTGTTGGTACGATAAGTGGTGTCAAAAGTCACAACATTCCCAAAATGCTAATAAGCAAGTCTCGAACGGCCGTCAACCAAAACAATTGTGGTAACTCGTTGCTCGTCGTCGAGTTTATACTCGTAAGTAAATTGCGGGTCCTCCATCTGCATTCGCTCCAATAGGCTCATTGTGGATTGAGCATCATTGAGGTCATACGCGGCTCGTCTTTGGGTTCGGACCGCGTTACGAACGTCTATCGTGTTAAAATTTAAATTCTGAATTCCCCCAGCCTGTTCAGCAAGAACATTAACAATGTCGGTAGGTCTTATCTGCGCATTACTCGTTGTGTGAATCATGCTCTTTGCGACATTACCCATCTTCTTGTGTTGATGCATCTGACTCACTTTAGAAGGGGTTACTAACGGGTGATTGTGTGCCAATTCCAAGCTAGTAATAAGCCAATGATCTTGCTTGGGTTTATGGCTTACGAAACATCTTGACCTTGCAATTTGTGCTCCCAAAGCAGTCTCGTCTTCTCCGCGCATATCCTATTTCGTCATCATTATCATCATTACCGACGTGTCTCTCATTTTGCAGTGGGTGTCTGCTCCTATGACACTCGTATAAGCAAGAGCATATATTTTTTTCGTTATGTTGTTTGTTCTTGTAGTCTTTATTCTAATGCCAAAACCAACCTCAACGAATACGCTCGAAAACATTCTTCGGGTTCCTCAAATGTTTGAAATGTTTGCCCTCAATATGGATCACTAGCACCTACTGGGGTGTTGGAGCTTGACACCAAATCAGACATTGTGAAACAAAATCTATGTAGAAATAAATTACGCTTAACTATCAAATTGTACATTTTAGGCATGGAAATTAATTTTAAAAAATGGCGTTTCTTGAACATAACAAATCAAAATTACCTTGATGAATAGACCAATTTAGTATGACAAATATAACAAACAAAATCTCAAAAGTATCTCCAAATTAACAATTATTAATTTCTTCAACATAACAAATTAAAATTACTCTGATGAATAGACAAATTTAGCATGCCAAAATACAACAAACATAATCTCAAAAAATTCGAATTTTAACTATAATAAATTTATTGAAGTTAACAAATTAATTTCTTGAACATCACAAATCAAAATTACTTTGTTGAATAAACTGATAAATACAACAAACATAATCACAAAAAAATGTATATATTCATCCAAAAAAAAAAAAAAAGCTTCACCATTCTACCCATAGAAAAACTTCACCATTCACAAACTTACATTGCTTGAGTAAAACTTGAAACTTTGTTATTTGAAGCTTAGAACTTAAAGGGAGCTAAAAATGGAGGCAAGTGGAGCTCAAAGAGGTGAAAATGAAAAAAGAGCTGAGAATTAGGACAATTTTGGGTATATCTGCCACGTCGTCCGTCA